>CM040186.1:88799442-89004442 GCA_022606455.1 Callitettix versicolor
CAGCTGTCGGTGCCCTTTTAGGATAACTGATATCGAAGAAAGTGCTTTTTAGTTAGATGTGTACGAGAGCGTGCGCGTGCGTTCTTGTACATTCTTTAAGAGTACACAAATTGCTCGAAAATTAGTTTATTTTATTGTTCGCCTGATTCTCAGAACCATTATTTTTTAATCTCAAACCCTTTTTTGATAAAAAAACCATTGGAATTAACCACTGTAACTATATTCATAAATTTTTGATTAAACGTAGTTTTTAAATAAAAAAAACCTGGATCTACACGTAACACCAGGAAATATTTCCTATATACATGGATTCCAATAGTAAGCGTATTCCGAAAAACGTTCCTATACGTGGAATTAGAGTGACAGTAGAGATCGTGTGCAGAATCCTCTTGGTAGGATCTTAAAAAAACCGTAGGACATATTACGGGGTTTTGTTGTCTGAGGATGCACCCCAACAGATAGAAATATACCTGTTTGTACGTTATGGACGAAGGAAGAGGAATGGTGGTGCTTTTGCAGCAGGAGGCAAAGGGTAATTCGCTTTCAGGACGCTGAGGGTAAGGTAGTCAGTGCACTCCTCATACTCACTGAGGGTACCACTAGAACCCAAGAGGCTTCGTTGCACAACAGATCCTCTGATCTCGGTGTCAGGAGCCAACAAACCCCATAAGCTCTAACAATCAATCAATGAAGTATCAAAACCATTTAATTTTGATATCTTACCAAAAATTCGATTTTGACAAAAAAAATCGAAAAATCTGCACAATTTTTTAATTTATTTGAACGATACTGTAATAAGTTCAACAGTATTTACTTAAAATGTTGTCATACCCACAATAACACTCAAGTTAATACCCAAATTTTACTTTAAGACATTAACGGTAGTTAAATTTATCGGAAAAAATTTGTAATAAACCCTAACCACCATTTCGACTATTTATTATTTGGTATACTGACTTTGGATATCTTCATACGAGTTAAATATGATACAATGAAATTAACTTAATTTCGATAAGTTTCTAATCTAATTGATTGGAATTCAATGTGAGAGAACTTGTGTAATGTTTTCGTTGCTAACTTTATTGTTAAAAATTTTGTGAACATGAATATAAAATTGCTTACTTTATACTGAAGTTTGTTTCGCAACATTCAGTTACATATTTCTGACGACACCCAATTATCCCAAGTTACCTAAGCTATCTCGTGAAAGTTTTGTAGTGTCAAAAGACCAACTTTATTGCTTGTTATCAAGATTTAATTAAACTTTATTACTAAACACCAGAGGATTTGTAAACTTCAACTAATTGAAAAGAAAGAGGCTTAGATTTTACTTAAACTACTACAATATAATTTTATATAAATTGCACACGAGTAATTGGTCAAAATATAATTTAGAAGTGCTGGACTTTCTAACTTTTACGTTATAAATATTGTACACATAATACAGAAAACGTTATGCTTCGATCGAATAATTCGGTAGAGCTATAGTAGATGTAAAATTAGAGTAGTCTATTTCTTTCTGAAGTCCTTCTATTAAATGTAAAAATATTTCGAAACGAAGCTTTTAATATTAGCTTTGGCAAGAGGAGTGAATAGAAAAAGGTATGCCGAACGGAAGAATGTAACGGAATTATGGAACGAACCAGCGAACGAATTTCGTCTCTATTTCTGACTCATTTTTCTTCCTCCTTTTTCGGTAACAGTACACGCGTATTACATGAAAAAGTTGTGCCGCTTTGATTTCGGTATTTTCCTTAGTTATAAGAACACGTGCACGTTGTCAAATGAATATAAACGTTTCTAATAATTGTTGTTGATATTGCTAGCTTTTAACAACACAACCTTAAACTTTTTATAGCCTATCAGCTGTTTAATGAAATCAGCTGATCGTTACGAATTGATATAAAACAACTGATCTTTTACTTAATAGTAAGCTACGTTCAAGTATGTATTTATTTAATAACAAGATATTTGTAAACATATCTGCAAACTAATTACATATTCAGAAAAGGAATCATTAACAAAAGCTTTGCTTCTGCCGATAACTCCCCGAGTTCTACACGTATATGTTTTTAAATTTTAATTATTAAAAAAAATCGTAGCATGACTTTGTTTCGCTAACATAATGGAAGACAATTTTCAAAAAGTAAGAGTAACACCTGATTTTTAAAATGTGATTTTACTATCTTTAAATTCTGAATAAGTGAGGATTTCAAAATGTTTCAATTATATCGAAAATACTCCGTGAAATTAATTTTCGTATTTTCAAAGGAATCTAAAATTTTCAAACAATAAATGTTCTAGACGTCAGTGCCTGCTCTCATTCTTAAGTCTGGGTCTTACCATAATGGCAGTCGAACTTTCAATTGGACATTCGTTAATAACTAACAGTTATTTAACATTCTAAAATCAAACATTGCTTTGCTAGTGGTAATTGAAACAGCCGACTATTTGACCAGCAGCTGTTAGGCGACAGGCTAACTTTTTCTTTTTACAGAAAAAAATACACGTTTGTTATTATTGACTGCAATATATAAATCATTTGCTCACTATACTAAACAGTTCAAAAACATTAGTTTAATCGTATATGAAATTTTAATATTCTAAAAACATTTTCTGTTGGTGAAAATTAACAAGGTATCATGAACACCCGGTCTGCGAATGTGTCCTGTATGCTGTAAATGTAAGACAGAAGCGTGAACAACCCGACAGAAGGGCGAGGACGGGAGTGACCATTAAGAATGTATAACCGCACGTTTACAGAGTAACACGTGACAGGTGGACGAGATAAAAGCTTGACCGAGGTGAATGATTTGTAACGAAACAAGAAGCGAGAATTCTAGCTTCAACATCGCCATTCAAGGAGCGTAACTACCGCACTCCAAAGACGGAATAGTTCCTGCAGAAATCCATCGTCAGATAAGCAATTTAAAAGCTTTTAAAATAAATTGTGCACTAAGTTAATATACTCGTATTAATTTCTTACTGTACAAACTATACAGAAAGTATGGTGATCATGAAAAAATCGATTTATGGTTCCGTACAAAATCCAACAAAGTGGTTGTCACTTTGTGTGTGCACGCGCGCTGAGACTGAGCGATTTAGCTTGTTTTATCTATTTCCTAAACCGTTTTCAATTTTTTGAAACAATTGCTTTAAAAATTTTTAAAAAGTATTCAAAAAATCCTGAATATCCGTTTTTCGACTTAAAATTGAAAAAAAATGCCAAATCAACATAAAAAGTCTATTAATCAAAATCATCAAATCGAAATTCATTAATATATTTCCTTTTATAACTGAATTGAATGAAAAACGAATATAAGTCTAGACAGTCATCGTGGTTTGTGTGGATTTACGATTTGCTTTTAATGTATATTTTTTTAAATTTATCATAGTACACTTACTGAAATTACGAGGCTTTGTAACGACCGATATCTGATCAACCGTTTTTGAAAAATTATTACGATTTCTTAAGTTTTTTCCCAGAACCGTGTTATTGTACATAAAATAATATGTGAGAAGTTGCACGATTTTTTTACACCAATAATATGACGATAAAATAAAGTGTACTAACTGTTACAAAAATATTGTGTCCAACAAATTTCCCCGATTTCAGTAAGAAATAAGCAATACAGAAGATAATATGTAAGTAGCTATTAGAGTTTCTAAACAGACAGGTAGAAGTCTTTTCAGTACCACGAAGTTGTAATTATCCCAAACTCTAAGTACTCTATGTTTGTTTCTCATTTCTCATTTGTTTAATATTAAGTAAACCTGACGTCCTGCAAAGGTTAACTTAGTCTTATCGTACATACACTCAATTTGTCAGTTAGCCGTAACGTGTTACAATACGTAAATTACCAACCCTCCAAATTTTCGTAAATATACGGCGGATCGAGTTTTGTTCACAAATGAAATGTCAGGAATAATACGCCAATTTACTACCATGCGGCATGGATTACTATATACTGCTTCTATCATTCCAGGCATTCAATGCTGAATCCAAAACGAATTTTTCAAATGCCAAAGCAATGTTATGTAATTAAGTAACTTGTAAAAGAAAAACGATAAGGACAAATGTATGTGGCAGTCGGCAGTAAAAACTTATAAAATTTAAGTAATCGGTTTTCATTATTACTGGTTCAACTATATTCCCGTTCTTATTGCTATACTGAAAAACTGATATTAAAGAAAATGGACACTCAACTACACCCTATGCAAATGTAAAACATAAATATTATACAACGTATCCAACTATCAGTGCCCTAACAGTGTAATAATTGTGACTGGTGGGCTGGGCTTGTACAATAACGGCGTTCGATAATAATTTAAATATTTATTAATGAACTTATTTATAAACAAAGTGTAAGATACAACTGTAAACGATCTAATAAACAATTTTGGGCTTGATAGATCGGTTACGTAGTATATTTTTTCAATAAATATTAAATTAAGAAAAAGTTAAAATCAGTAACAAGTTTTGAACTCGCATCCCTTAATTTCATAAACACAAATCATAGTCCTGTGTCAAGAAAGCATATATAAATAATCCGCTCACTGGTAGACTTAAATTTACTTCGAGAATACTAACAATGTATATGCGGTAAAAGTGATGCATGTTATTTTACATGTTATTCCGGCTATCACAGTAACTACTGTTTTCACTGAAAAACATTGCTAATGACAGATGTAATGTTCAGAGTAAATTGGATAGATTGTAAAGTATTATATTGCCCATTATCTCGATTATTATAAATCGACGACTTTACCCAAAGGCATGTACTCGGATATGAAATACTCCAATTTTAGATAAGAAGAAAACTTCATTATCACACCCTCTCCCTTAAAGTGGTGTCAGCGCCGAGCTCGGGCGGAGCACTAATGGCGTTTTAAAGTGACTACGCTCACCAAGTACCGCATTACACTTTACCACAAGGTCGTTTTACCACTTTCACACTTCAAAATATTTGTATTTTACTGCGTGAAATAAAAATATTTTGCAATGTTCATTTAAACACTTAAACATGAAAACTAATATGATTAACTCGTCCGTTGAGTGAAAAACACTTTTAAAATGTACTAAAGCTACACTTTAGGAATCCACAATAATAAACACAGCAGACTTGTACTATTCAGCTCAATTAAGCCTTTAATGGCTTAATTATGTAATTATGGCTTAATTATTTAATGGACTAGTAGCACACGCGCGAGCTTAGCGCCCTAGCAAATAAATTTTGCTAACACAATATATACACTCAATTCTCGCTAGTTTTTAAATCAAGATATGTAGTTATAGAAAACAATTTCTGTTATTGAACTAAAAAAAATCATGTATCACGTTTTCTCTTAGTTATTTATTTTAATTACGGTAATTTATTCGAAAACACGACAAATTAACTTTTTAACAACATAACCTGAAAGTTACAACCTATCAGCTGTTCAATGAAATCAGCCAATCTTTACGAATTAATATATGACAACTGATCTTTTTAATATAACTACTAAAATTAAATGAACTACCCGTTTCATACACACTACTTAAATCTGTCAAATGTCTTCGTTGTTTCCGTCGTGTAGTGGTTATCGCGTGTGCCTAGCACGCGCAAGATCCCCGATTCAATACTGGCGGAATCAAAGAAATTTTTAATTATAATTAATTTAATATGAGACGCGATGCGCTAAATATACTGTTATATATCAATATAAACATGTTCCTCGCATTCGCGTCCCGCAAAATCCAACATCAAAACCAACCCTAAAACGTGATACATTTTCAAATCATTGGTCCAAAACATTGGAAAAACTTTGTGAAATGTAATTATTTCCATAAAAAAAACTTTCGAAAGCTATTGTGTAAAAGTCAGAATAATTTGAAAATTTTGATTCATATGATTAGGCACAAATTTTGCTCATGACGTATTCACAATATCAATTGAGTTCAATTACCAAATTTTAATTAACAGGAATTACGTGATTTGAGATCGTGAATAACCCTGTTTCAAATTTTCTACATTCATTTGATTTATGTAACTTTATAAACTGTGTGATCAAAATATTAACAAAATCTGGTTAACAATTTTAATAAATTTGATCGGTTTTCGTTTAAAAAAGTAAAGGAACTTTTTTTGAACATAGGTAGAGAGGTTTACAACAATTTTAATACTTTTTTTGAGTATTCACGAGGAAAATGTAAGTAATATTTAACCAAAATACTTTCAGCAAATTCTGAGAAAGTCCAGTTTTTATTTATTTTTTTTACGAGTCCTACAAAAAAGTGTTACCAAAATTTGTCAGTTCAGTCTTCAGCAAAAACATTCACAGACGAACAGAAACACAACAGATTTTTTTACTGGACACAACTATATTTATCAAACTGTTTTGAAAATTCTTAACGTTTGTAAAAAATTAGAATGTTTTTATAAACATTCTAATTATTTTTTTTTCTAATATCCCAATGTTTTATAAACGTTAAGAATTTTCTATGATTTTAGTCAAATATGAAAAATAATAACAAGTCTGTGCAACAAATTTAAAATAAAATAAATTTACGGGTTGTGACTGAATCGTATCGGACATGAGTCACATTGTATATTTCCTTATTTATGGTATTTTACGTGTGTTTAAAATAGTTGTTTTCTATGTTATTGTGTTTTACGTGGGAGGTGTTAAGAAACTCTCACATGGTCAACACGTTGAAAAGTTCGAACATGAACGACATGTGAAGAAGTTCGATCAACATGTTGAAAAGATCATGATCAACATGTGAAAAAATTCGAGCATGATCAACGTGTGAAAAAGTTTAAACATGACCAACATGTGAAAAGTTAAAACAAGACCAATATGTGAAAAGTTCAAACATGACCAACATGCAAAAAGTTCAAATATGACCAACATGTGAAAAGTTTAAACATGACCAGCATGTGAAAAGTTCAAACATGACCAACATGCAAAAAATTCAAACATGATCAACGTGTGAAAAAGTTTAAACATGACCAACACGTGAAAAGTTAAAACAATACCAACATGTGAAAAGTTCAAACATGACTAACATGTGAAAAATTCAAACATGACCAACATGTGAAAAGTTCAAACATGACCAACATGTGAAAAGTTCAAACATGACCAACAAGTGAAAACTTCAAACGTGATCAACATGTGAAAAGTTCAAAATGACCAACATGTGAAAAGTTCAAACATGATCAACACGTGGAAAAGTTCAAACATAAACGACATGTGAAAAAGTTTGAACATGAACAAAGTGTGAAAAAGTTCGATCATGAACAACACGTGAAAAGTTCTAAACATGATCAACATGTGGAAAGTTCTGTCACGATTAACATGTGAAACAGTTTGAACATGATCAACATGTAAAAGAACTCGAACACGATCAACGAAACAGAACAGACATTTAAAAAATTGACCCATAATATATTACAATTATTAACTAGCCTACAACTGTGAAAGATTCCTTTATTCAAACATATTTTAAGTTTGGTATCGCTGTAGCTCACAGTTAAGATATCGACTTTCTAAGTCAACAGCCCAACCTGATTACGTTGGAAATCAACCCTTAGTGTGGCTGTAAGAAGCTGGGTCACCCCACTAACAATAGTCGAACAATTGGATTATTTCCATCTACAGCTCTTAGCTGGGGTTACGTAATCTTATCTCACCATCTCAAGGATATCCCTACTTTCCTTTTAACCCTGTTTTCCTTTTATCACTAAAAACAAATGTCCTGTAATATAAAAGAACAAAACTGTGATAATATAGTTGTATTTATTATGTGTATTCAACCACATTTTAGGTTTTTTTTCAAATTACTTGTTTGATTAACATTTGACTACACTCAAGTTTATTAATGATTAAAAAAGTATTCCATATAGATAAGTCCTACTGAAAAATTTAACTATTGTATCAGATATTCAGATAGGTTTACATTACCAATAAATTGCTACAGTTCTGACTTGCAAGATCAAGTTGAAAACGAAACTCCCAATACAAACCGGTCTGTAGCAATTTGTCTGGCCACTATCGCTAGCGCTGGTGTAGAGAAGTTTCCGACTCCGCAACTTGCAGATGTAAAGCTCTAACAATTAACTGAGCTGCTATTCTAAACCAATCAAATAGCCGAAGACATTGCTGACAAAACACACATCCAGGAGTCTGAACAAGTTTTGAGGGTTGTTCAGAATTGTTTACCAAATATTTTTTTTAATGTGGGTTTACACTATCAAGACAACTTGCTGGAAGAGTTGGTAAACTCTTCTTGCAATTTTAGCGTAGAGCGGAACAGGAATCTGATAGTAGAGCAAGTAGTTCGTTGAGCTTACGTTGCAGTTTCTCTACACATTTCCTTGTTAGCCGTTTACATCACAAGCCAAATTGCCCAAATCTCCGTAATTGACCAAAACGGTCAACGTGAAACAATGCCACGGTATGGACGAGTGAAAGTTGATGCTGCACTCGTAGGAACATGACAAGAACTCAATGTACAACTGAAAGGATTTCGACATTACTTTTTATCCGGATCCAATAGCCATTTGATTTTATATTTCACAAAACTTTATTTCCCTCAACCAATTCAATTAACTGCCAAGTTTTAATGCAATGTCCGACCCTTTATTGGAGTTGTCAGGAACGGATCCAATGTTACCAGGTGACTGGGTTTCAGACAATTCAGCTATTACAATAACATTACAAACAACGTACTATGCGGTCACAGTGGGAAATAAACCAAATAAATGGTGTGACTTTCAATACATATCTTGAATAGCCGCCGTTTTTAAACAGAACAACGCTTTTGCTGAATAACGAATTTGAATACGCTATTACTAACGTCATTATGTTAATTCGAATAAATTACTTCCGTTTTTTTCTTTTTTTGTGTGTGTAGAGCGATAAGTTCAAACTATTTTTCTACTGAAAACAAACGTGTATTTTAGTCGTTAAAGTACAAAAATTGAACTTTCAAAAGTATCCATCATTTTATTATAAATAAATATGTAAAAACCTAACCTGCAAACATGCTCGTACATTTGTTTGGTTCATCACCGGGGGGGGGAGTTAAACTAATCGATTTCATTAAAATTTGGCAAGCACTGTAAGTCTATAACTAATTACATTTATTAAACAAAACGTTTGAAACCCTTTCATATTAACAACTTTTAAAAAACTGTTTTTCTCATAATATATTAAAACTTTTTGATTATAGTTTACTAAAACTTAGCCTGCAGCTAAAAACATCTGTAAGGAAAAACTGTTAATACCGGATGCTGTATTAAAAAATCAGGCTCGAAAGCTACAGGAAAAACCTGGAAAACTAACCTAATTTTTTAAAATCCTATCATAAAATTTTGCTCTAGTTTTGGCTACGTATGTACATAGGTATCTAAAGTCATTGTATCCAATTTGAAATAAATAAACCCTGCTACTGAGCTTGTTCGATTTTTCGACGTATGTACTGTTGAACCGTAAGTAAATTAAAATTTACCACACTCAACTGAGTTGTTTTCTAGGGCATTGACACTTATAAAAGAGTTGATGAAACAATTTCGATACATTTTGCGTTACTTCCCAAACTCGAGGTTTCACAAAGGTTATGTCACACTTTACACCGAACAATATTACAAAAAATCTATAACTGATCATGCTTACTTCATGCTATACTGTAGTGTCAATGTTTTCAAGTATTTGTCTCGATGTTTTCATTTTTATAAACTAAAATCATTGTGGCTATTGTGCAAAACTGACTACTATAGTAGTCGTAAAAATACTGCAGATCAAGATACTTTTGGTACGGCCAACATTTATTCACAAGTCACAACGTACGCAACTGTTATATTTCACCTCGCCTTATTCTTTATTTTACCTTCGTTGTTTGTAATTCAGAAGGCACTGCTTCAACAATACCGTGCATTTTTCTTCTCCAGACTTCGGGAATTTATCTTCGCTTACAAAAACGTCCTTAGGCTACTGTAAGACATCATTTGTCAAGGTCATACTATAAGGACCTGAGCTTGTCACAGTATACTTGACAAAGTGACGCAATAATTACGATAAATGAACTTATCTGACATTCAAGTTTAACATTTTAAAGTCGAATTTCGAACTCATGTCTACAATGTCATCCATACCGGTAGACGTTATTTCTCTACTTTCCTTAACACTTATAAAGCGCTGACGTTACTGCAAAAATCAGTACTACCATTTTGGTAAAAGAGTTTAATTGTAATTTGATACAGTTTTCTTCATTTTGCAAAGGAATTAAATTATAAAGCCGCATAACGAAGCCTTTATTATCAGTAATTAAATGGTTACACATTTTTTAATAAATTAAGGCTCCTTGAAATTGTTTAATAATAAAAACGCCTAAAATGTGTTTTGTATCACGAAGCATTTGTTTTCCTACACAAAACAACGTATGACGTTTTTCAGTTATACTTCCGGTATTGTAGACGTATGAGTTTATGAAAAATGAAAAAGTTGTGTTTTTTTAAGTGATAAATTCTTTAGGCGGCCCAAGCACTTTTTGTGTGAAGAAAAACTTAAAAACTCGCTATAGTATGAATAACAGTCACAATAATATTATGAATAAGGAATAGTAATAATGAAACAGTTCGGCTATTTCTATTCATACCAAACTGAGGATATGCTCGGCAAGTTTAGCGAATACTTGCTCAACTTAATTCATTAAACACAAGATTTGTAATGTATTTTCGTACAAGTAGTGCTAAAATTCTGCCACTTACGCTTGTAACTGCCAGTACTGCCAACTTACCCAAAAGTAACTAAAAAATGCCAATCAACTAAAAAATGTTTACGTTTCCAATTAGAATCTTCATTGTATTGTGTTGGCCTTACAGTTTATTGTCGTTGCCTTATCTAAACTGAACAGACAGAACGATGCAATTACAATTGGTGTGACAAAGAGAGCAGTCGACTGTTGTGGCATCTGTTGCTTACTTGTGCAACAAAGCGAGTCAGTGAATTTACCAAATGGATTTACCTGTTTAAATATTTGTGTAATTAACTTGTAAACTTCGACTGTACGTAGTTTTAAATGTCTATTTAACTACGTGGACTTACGATCAAGTTTTACTTTTTCAATTTAAAAAGAAAAGATTCGTTTTCAGATTGCCTCAGTTCAAAAACGTGTAACTTTTACTAATATCTCTGACCGTAAAATCAAATTTTCGTAAAAAAATACCTTCAAAAATAATAACAATCTGATTTTCGCGGAATTTGTTTTAAACACAAAAAAAAGGAAACAAAATTAGTATTCTTGCAGTCAATTTTAGTCTACCCGTGAGCTAATTTTTTTACGTACATTCTTGACTCAGTGCATGATCTCTGCTTATCATCTGTTTACGGAACACGAGTTCAAAACCCACTGTTGAACTTAACTTTTTTACACTTAATGCCTATAAATAATTCAATAATACATATTTAAATACATTAATAGTAATTAATGCCATTATATAACTTACCCAACACGCAGCTAGTACAAAACTGTTACAGCATTTACAGTTAAATACGTCCTGCACATACTACATACAAGATTGTTTTTTTAATATCTTTAATGAAATATTTGAATTACAAATAACGCCATTATACTACATACCAGCCCATCTATTACAATTTTATTAAAATTACCAGTGCTTAAAATTGGTATTTAACAGCTTATGCTCACACCAAACAAACCATACAGAGTACATTACTTGAAATCACAAACGTTAGTTCATGCAGTAGGATACCGGATATTGAAGAGCCGAAGCTATTGTTATTCCGTACAGCTCTGTAGGTCTATATCTCTGTAGGCCCTATTGGATGGGGTATGATGGGGGGGATGTTGTCTCAAACTGCCAGGTTACACGTTTTATGTGACCGGCTTACTAATGTAATGAAATTTGTTGTAGGTTTGGTAAAGTGATTCCACCGGCTTCATTATGCCCTCTATCGGCCAATCAAATTAATTTGATTAACTTTGGGCAGGCAGGGAATGTATCAGTAATACTAAGCTGGTATTTGCTTTTACTAATTAAGAGATCCTTTCTACTGAAACAAAATTTGTAGGGTCAATACAATTGTACATTATAGGTTCTACTTTGATTGTAAAGAACAAATATGATTTTTTCTGAATTACAAAAGAAAAACATTCAACAAGCATTCTGTTTAAACAGCATTTAATATAGCATTATGTTTAAACAGCATTTAATATAGCATTCTGTTTAAACAGCATTTAATATAGCATTCTGTCTAAACAGCATTTAATATAGCATTCTGTTTAAACAACATTTAAGCCGCCTCGGTGGCCTAGTTGATAGCGTACTAGGCTTTCACCCCGAGGACCCGGGTTCGATTCCCGGCCAAGGCTTGGCATTTTCATACGCTATAAATCATCCCATCGTCTGCATTAGCCCAAGTGTGCACAATAGTCGGACGTTAAACACAAAAAAAAAAAAATAATAAATAAAATAAACAGCATTTAATATCATTCTGTTTAAACAGCATTTAATATAGCATTCTGTTTAAACAGCATTTAATATAACATTCTGTTTAACATAGGCTGTACCAAACACTACAAGGTGCACATACATAATACATTACCTTTAAAAAAATATAATTCTAACGCTATCGATTCAGCGTTAGGAATTTAAGATTCCACAGAAAATCGAAAAAGAACGGACTACGATTACGTTTATTCTGCTCATCCCCATCGAACCATAAATTTGTATTATTTCAAGTACATTTATGCATGTTTACATGAATTACCAAATGAAAGACAAAAGAAAAATCTAATAAACTGATTTTGAAGATTGTTTCGGTTTTTATGGAGTACTTAAGCAAAATTTCATTAATGTCGTTCAGACTAATTTTGAGAAAATTCTACTTTATTAATAGATTTTGATGAAGAACGGGCTTTAAAAGCCCCCTTTTTCGAATGAAAAAATGGTCCTGAAACAAACATGTCACATTTCAGTTTGACATCTAAAACTAAAAATCTATTTATTAGTTTAAGACTTCTACTGTACATACGACATACATCCAGTAAAAACCACTTTTTTGGACTTAGACTTGAAAGTGGTTGCATTAAAAATCACTTGGTTGGTCTCCTCTTTGGGAAAATTGGGGTTAATTATAAAGAAATAACACGGACTATATGAATTCACGAATAACACGGGCCGCATGAATTCACGAATAACACGGACCGCATGAATTCACGAATAACACGGGCCACATGAATTCACAAATAACCGGGCCGCATGAATTCACGAATAATACGGACTACATGAATTCACGAACAGCACAGTCCATATGATTACTTATCGAAATATCTCATATAAAATGTCGAAGGAGCGAAGCTCGGTCACAAATACTGTATTGTATTCGTTGTGTGGTCGCTAAGCAATCACTTGAGTTCATTATTAGTCAAATTAAAGATAAGGTAAGTAAATAGCAATCCTGTTTTATATTAGACGAACATAATAATATACCTAGGTAAACTGATAATTCTCTCGAATATGTTATGAACGAAAACAAGAATAAATATTTGCCATTAATGAACTGTTTTTAAAGGCGCACAACTGGAATCACGTAATATTAGCAACCGAATATTCTATTTCTCGAATATTTCGAATGTAAGGATACTGTTAGAAGGTAAGTAAACTACTTCTGAATCAAACGCAATATAAACTGGCTAGAAGTAGGCCTAAAGCCACCAATATAAAAACGTGCTCGATATTAGCGGCTAAAGTCCAAGTAATTGGACTGCCTGTCACTACGAATGCTGCAAGCTGCAAAAGGACAAGATGTTTGAGAAAATAGACAGTACTATTTAACTGTTGCTGAACACTATGACACCAGCAGCAACCACTCGCATATCTCTCACAATGGTTGTCATTATAGTACGTTTATATCCAATGTCAAAAGTAAGCTACTTTAGTTTATTCCAGTTTTCGATACCCCAGATACGTAGCCTAAATATTTCGCAAAGCTTTACCCAACAGCTGATTCCCATGAGTTCAAGTAACCTTCACTTTAACATCCCTTAAAGGGAATACTCACCTCGCCTTGTATTTTAGCTAATAGAATTAAAAGTTCAGCATTGTTACTCTGTTCACTTTTTTCTCCTCAATTTAACAATTAGGACGAATAAAACGGGGTCGGTGTAATCAAATATCGCTTGCTGTAATTTCTAAGACAATTTTTTCCTGTCCATTTTACCTCCCTAATTTGTTCCGATTAAATTATGAATCGCCTTTTCCTTTTGAAAACTAATCAGGTCACTTTTTGTTCAGCAATGTAGGCGCTGCTGTAGAAGCAGGGTGTGGCCTAGACTACCCCGCCCATCTTGTTCTCCAGCTACTTGATTATAATTCATAAAGCAAACACTGTAATGAAATCCTGGCGCTACGTCTAGCTGGTGATACGTTTACACGCAATTTGTTCATGTTCGTTAGAGTTTTTCTTACACAAGGAAGTGAACCATCGATAAATTTGATTTCTTTAATAAAAAATAAATTTTACAAAAATATATTTTTTGTAACGACCTGGTCGACAAAAAAAAAACGAAATTCGGCATATTATCAAAAAACCTGTTAGACATTGTCCAAATTTTGATCATGAAGAATTTTTATATTGACCAATTTTGAAATGAAAAACAATTTACAGTTTGAAACCAAAAAGATTCTTACATGGCAATTACTTTGAGCCAATGACACTACTATTCAGATGAGGATAGACACACGCATGGAAAAACCAACGACAACAGATTTTTGTCTGAACATGCATAAAGGTCAGAATATACTTTTATACTACTACCAGAGCTAAGCTGCTCATCTAAAACGAAAAACGTTGCCTCGCTAACGTTCTGGAAACGAATTTACAAAAGTAATTTTTTATCTTACTGAAATTTTTTATCTATGTCAAATTCTGACTTTACCATCATAAACAACATTAAAATCTGCAATATATTAACATTTTAAATAATAAAATTACACTGAAAATACTAAAATGAACTATAACCGCCGACAAATGAACGATCATAATTTCAAAGGATTTTGAACTTTCAAAATCATCACTGATGATGCAGTGATTAGCGCTGATTACGATGGTAAAAACAGATTTTTTTTTAAAATGTTTACGATAAAAATATTATGAATTTTAAAATATTCTGCACCTGTTGAACAAATTTGATGGTTAAAGACCTTCAAGCTGTTACCAAAATCGATTTTTGTGCCAAGTATGAATCAAATTAGACTAAAATTGCTAATGTGAGCATGCTAATACAAGCACGACCACGTTCGTTTAGACGTACGAAAGCGAGTGCGCGCGCGCAAACACACGCATTTTTTTTTTAATTGCTTAACGTCCACACTTTATGCCAGTTAGACCTGGGTCTTACGATGATGACCACTCCAATACCTCATTTTTAAATAAACATTCGCTAAAAACAAACAAAATTCCATTATCAAGCAGGATATAACACATATCCGTATTTTTACTTAAAATTCGTTACTCTAACTTGAGTGTGAAATCAATCATATTATGACCCAAAATTTGATCAAAATATGAACAACCGATTTTGAGGAAATGTGAAATTTACTCAAAATAGTTAATGTCATTTTTCAGATTTTTACAAATAATTTGTACAAGTTTTTAGATGTACGAATAAATTGTAAAATACTAATTTAAAAACCTGCTAGAAACTGATTTTAAAAGTGTAGCCTTACTGTATGTTCGCTAAGTATATCTAGTAGAGAACACGGGCTGTTGGAGGGAGGTACGCGACTAAACATCCCGCCAAATAAAGCTACATTAGTTACTGTGTAGATTATTTCAGATCGAAACACTATAGGGTTCGATAGGGTAACTTATAGTAATCGAATAGTGTCAATATTTAGGAAAGATCTGGAAGATCGTGGAATCTGAACTAAATATAAATTTTATCTTTATTTTTCGAAGAAAATGTTTCCCTCGAATATGAAACAAATTTAAGAAAACCGGTCCGGTCCGGTTTTATTTTCTATTCTGATCACGTACTGTGTATTCACTTATTAGTTAAAATAAGAACGACACGCGTTTTAAAGTATGCACACATCCACTTCAAAAATAAAATCAAGAAGAGCTCTGTTGACTAGTAGAATTATAAACGAAATGTTTTTATCAGCTGAGACAACTCGCCGGATAAGGTAAGATAAAACAATATTTTAGTAAATAACGCTTTCGTTTTCACCCTACCTACGTGCCGCCATTACTATTTAAATTGGTTCAATGGGCCTACACTTTACTAAAGATAAACAATGTTTTCTTAATGGCTAGTAAGCTGGGATAACATTGTCACAATGTGTCAAGTAAATAACGCACTCACAGTAGTTAAGTACATGTTCTAAATCGATCAACATTCTAAATTTATACTTACATTAATGTTGGGCAAATCACCTTACCTGCAAAAATATAAACACTATATTAATAAATTTAGTACAGTAATAAATAATAAACACAGATAAATCAATATCACAAAGTTTTCAATCTTACCAACTAACTAATCTTTAAAACAAACACGGGCTGTCATATAGGCCGATATCCTTACTACCTACAGTCTCGACAACTTTTGAAAAAATATTGTTACGAAGACTTAAGACTATATTATTATATATGACATTATTGCAACATAGCCACCGGACCACATATATTTAAATAATTAGGATTATGACCTATTTTCCCGTCTATTTATTCACCTCCTAAAGGCCACAGCGGTTTCAAAACCTTATTGTTTCATCTTCAGGCCGTAATACAAAATGTCAAATCCCTCTGTCGAATTCATCACAAAGTTAAATATTGTGTGTGTGTAATTACACGATTGAAATACACACGATAAAATTTGTTTTGGCCAAATGATACTCGTATGTAGTTACATTACGTGCTCTATTTCGGGATTTTACATTTTGTATTAAGTCCTGAAGATGAAAACAAAGCTTTCGAAACCGCAGTGGCCTTTGATAAAATAGACCACTAGACGAAAAAATAGGTCATTTCGTATGACAAGAAACTTCTACCCTAACACCATTTTGACTTCAGAGGAAACCAATTAACAATACAACACGTACACAGATTGGTCAACATAATTGAGAACAAAAAAAGTATTTTTGGATGTGGCTCAAGCATTCGATACGGCTTGGCACAAAAATTTAACGAGGCAATACTATGAGATTCTAAAATCATATATAGCTGAGAGACATTTTCGGGTAAAATATGATGAGGAATAATTTAGCAAGAAGAAAATATCTGCAGGAGTTCCACAGGGTAGTGTTCTGGGACCTGTGCTATATTTATTGTATACAAATGACATAGAAATCCCAGAGGATGCAAGTATACTACCTTTTGCTGTAATCACTGTTGGAGACAACGTTGAGGAGGCAAGCAGTAACTTGTAGGCCTTTATTTGTGCATTAAACAACTACCATGAAGTTGTGCAGAATAAAACTAAATTAATTGAAGTCCAAACATATAAATTTTACTAATCGAAAAGTATATCACATACCAATAACATCTATTTAACTTGCAGAAAATTCCCTATGCGAATACAGCAACATTCTTAAATGCTAAACTTAAATTTAAGTTTAGATGCTAATTCTAAATGGGAACTACATGTAAAAAAAAGGACTTAAATATCAGATTTATAAACATCTTCTAGGACGAAATTCTGAGCTATCAATACATAATAAACTGCTTTTATATAGGCAAATTTTAAAAGCTGTTTGGACGTATGGCATGCAACTCTGGGGCTGCACAAAGAAGAGAAATGTGAACATTGTTCAGAAACTCCAAAATAAAGTACTTTGATGTATAGTGCACTACGATATATTAGAAATTATGATTTGCACAGTGACCTGAAGGTGGAATATGTCAAAGATGAAATAAAAAGTGCAGTGAAGCATTTGCACAAACTACAGCAGCATGACAATGTCGAGTTAAGAAGGATGGGTGAGACCAGAATAGTGTGAAGGTTTAAAAAAACCGATTGACTTATTTCAATAGACATTTGTTTGTTTGTTTTTGGACTAACTACTGGGTTATAACCCGACAACTGTGATACATATGACTGATAAGTTACTAAATGATTGTAAAGGTCAGTTGAAGTAATAAGTTGTAAAAAAACGAGCTGAAGATTGTTTATTTTTTAAACAAACTGGATATTATCCCAATGTTTCAGCTCCGTAGCTGTCATATCTGCTGCAGTTTTTATAATAAAATGAGGTACACAAATAATTATGCTAATTTTAACTCTTCTACAAGCACTGAATATTTTTAAGCAATGTATATTATGCCAATATTTAACAGTGACTTTATCTGCCGCAGTCTTGCAAACACTAATAAGCAACTGCCATTGCTTATAAACGGACTACAAGTAGAGCCACCATTATAAAAAGCGTGCTCGATATCAGAAGCTGAAGTGAAATTGGACTGTCTGCCGCTACGAACGCTGCAAGCTGCAAGGACAGGAATGGAGGCATTTGAGAACATAGACAGTACTATTTAACTCTCAGCCGCAAGATGGCACCAGCAGCGAGCGTTCACATATGGTATTCAATGCTACGGCAAACAATAATAATTACCTAAATTAGCTAATACTCTACAGTACGAACTGTACAACATGAGTAGTTCAAAAGTAAGCAAACATATTCAAGAACTATCCTTCTTTATCAGAAAACTATTTTAGCTCGTTTTTGGTGGACCTTCAAAAGGGTGTAACTGAAATATTTTAAAAAGTGCAGTATATTATTTTAAATGCCATAATCACTAAAACAATAATATAAATAAAACGTTGTTACGATATATCGAGAATAGCGGCAGAATGATACGAGTCAAATATTTTGAAACCCCGTCAAGATTAAAACTGCTCCATTGAAACTTTGTCCCACATCGCAGTAAGTCTTTTATTTAAACAATTTCTCTTGTCTTTAAAAGAGCATTACTCGTAAAATGATACACTACACAAAAGGCAACACTTAATTATATGAGTTCTAACCGCTGGTTCCCCTCAAATTAGAGGTTAAAATATTTTTTTCTTGTCAAAAGGAAGGGTAGTTGATTAAATAAAGTATCGTGCAAATTACTGTATTCTATCTGGAACAGTTTTGAAGTTGATGGGGGTTTCCATATTTTTGAATCATCTTCAATATTTCGTATCTCTCAATGTTGTATGTTCTGTGAAAGCCATATTTGTTACAACTGTATGTATAAATGTAATTAATAAAAATGTACAATACATGAGTTACATTCAAGACATGACCAGCGCCATATCAGTGGATGGGAGAAAGCAGCTCAGCCCTTCCTGGTCTGTAAATTTAATATTAATATTTCATTAATAAATGTGTTTGTGAATATCCTAACACAGTCTGCCGTCGGACACCATGACATCCCCGAAGGACAGTATAAAAACTGTCTTGCAACAAAGCAGGCAGCTTTCCAAAATCTACAGGGCCAACAGGACGAGCCATTTCATAAACTTGCCTTATATTCCGGCTAACTCGCCCACATACATTATTTCCTACTTTTGGAAATTGGAAACTTGAAATTTGGTGTTCATTCTAATTAATCTCACGTGTTCTAAAAAAAAGCTCCCTTGATAGAAAATTCCCACAATAAACATTTCTTTACTTAGCTGCCGAAATTTGCGAAATTAATTACACTTTTTCTGGTGCATATTAACGTTTTGGTTTTTACCAAACAGTGTGTGAATTCCCTTTAGGCAAAGCATTTTTTTGTCAAACGCCTAAATTTATCAACAACCATAAGCAGTAACGAAAACTCAATACAGCAGAGAAAAATAAATAAAGAAGGTGTTCCTCATTCCTACTCAATAATATTTACCGATTATTCAACAACTAGCGTTTAGTTGACTCAGGCTAGTGTACACTGACAACATGACATATTTGCCAATATATCTAAAAACAGTATTGCCAACTTTAACAATAAATCGTTATTTACAAGGACGCGGTGTCAAAGAATCTAAAATTGTTTGACAGATATGACTAACTTGTCACGCTGGATAGTCAGAACGTAGTTTATATTAATATTTCAATACAATAAATATCCTGTATTATAAGTTGTAGCTCTAAAATGTCAGTTTTAATAAAAACTATTCGCTTTGAAAGTACAGCACTACAATCCGCTATACTGCATTTGACATTTTAATAGTGATAATTTATTTAAGGTTTATTCTTTCTGCGACTTGTTAGTTCATCCACAATTGAGGGACAAATTTACTTTTTAAAAATCCCTCAATATATAGAATTTATTTATTTAGTTTTTTAATGTTCTCAAATTCTCCAGTTATTAAACACTTCAAGTTTTTAATATTATTAACCGCTTACAAAATAAGTTCTCAAAATGTAAAAGTCTCGAACAAAAAATTGTGCATCAACAACAGCGGACAATGAGGTAAAGAAGAAATTTACTAAAAAATAAAACAGTTAAAGGCCGACTTAAAGAAGTTGCAATTCATTTTTTTTTTAACGTCCACCTATTGTGCACACTTGGGCTAATGTAGACGATGGGATGATTTATTGCGTATGAAAATGCCAAGCTCTGGCCGGGAATCGAACCCGGGTCCTCGGTGTGAAATCCCAGTACACTATCAACTAGGCCACCGAGGCGGAAGTTGCAATTCAAACATATTTTAATTAAACTCGATAATACCCGATAAATGTGTTTTCAGTTTTCGATTACAATTAACAGTAAAGCGAATTTAGTCAATGAATAAGTATTTTTTCCTAAGAAAACATTATTTAGGAAAAAGGCTGTATTATGGTTATAAACTTAGTCAAAATGCGACTGAAAATAACTAACAACCTTAAATGACTACCTTAATGTTATTGACAAATAACATTAGGGTAAAATACCGCGCGTTAATATATTGCACGGTTATTTATTAAAGGTGGACGTGAGTGAAGTTGATTTAAATTCACTTCGCGCTCCAGGTTTACCTTCCTTTATCCCAGTCTGAGGATTGTAATTCAGAAAGTGATCGGGGTAAGTTAAGGGCTGTTTTGTTCAAACAGAATTAAAGTTTAAGACTTAATTCCTATGTAGAAATAACATATCAGGGTGTCACTAGGAATATTAACACAGGCTATACTAGTGTTTTTTTTCAGTTATTTAGCACAATATTATAACAGTACAAAAAAATTAAAAACAGATAAATTCCCGCGCGTACCTGTTCATCAGTAAAGCGCCTCTTATTACTAAACATTGTGACCAGTAACTATAAAATTTGGTGAAAATGGTCTTTGTTCCAACCCGAACCCACCGAAAAATATAAACCTTGACAACAAAAAATACGTAGTGGTAGTTAAGGGTTAAAATCTTAAGGGTCATTTTTTTATTATATCATTTGAAACTAGAAGTCATACTCATTCCTAACATATATATTTTTCGCACATAAAGAATTTGTACATCTTCAGACAAATTCAAAATTTCAAGTTTTCACGCCCCCATCAAATTCCCACAAGCTGTGGGATAAATTCGAAACATTTACCTAGTTTGAATTAAAACGAAAAATGTTTTTCAGGATTTTTCAGAATTTCATATATATTCTACCTCAACGAAAGCGACATTTAAAAATTCGCAAACAACTTTAAAAATTTGTATACGCTATTCGAAATAAATAAATATAAATATATACACATGTATGTATACAACGTGTGTGTGTGTGTGTGTGTGTGTGTGTGTGTGTGTGTGTGTGTGTGTGTGTGTGTGTGTGTGTGTGTGTGTGTGTGTGTGTGTGTGTGTGTGTGTGTGTGTGTGTGTGTGTGTGTGTGTGTGTGTGTGTGTGTGTGTGTGTGTGTGTGTGTGTGTGTGTGTGTGTGTGTGTGTGTGTGTGTGTGTGTGTGTGTGTGTGTGTGTGTGTGTGTGTGTGTGTGTGTGTGTGTGTGTGTGTGTGTGTGTGTGTGTGTGTGTGTGTGTGTGTGTGTGTGTGTGTGTGTGTGTGTGTGTGTGTGTGTGTGTGTGTGTGTGTGTGTGTGTGTGTGTGTGTGTGTGTGTGTGTGTGTGTGTGTGTGTGTGTGTGTGTGTGTGTGTGTGTGTGTGTGTGTGTGTGTGTGTGTGTGTGTGTGTGTGTGTGTGTGTGTGTGTGTGTGTGTGTGTGTGTGTGTGTGTGTGTGTGTGTGTGTGTGTGTGTGTGTGTGTGTGTGTGTGTGTGTGTGTGTGTGTGTGTGTGTGTGTGTGTGTGTGTGTGTGTGTGTGTGTGTGTGTGTGTGTGTGTGTGTGTGTGTGTGTGTGTGTGTGTGTGTGTGTGTGTGTGTGTGTGTGTGTGTGTGTGTGTGTGTGTGTGTGTGTGTGTGTGTGTGTGTGTGTGTGTGTGTGTGTGTGTGTGTGTGTGTGTGTGTGTGTGTGTGTGTGTGTGTGTGTGTGTGTGTGTGTGTGTGTGTGTGTGTGTGTGTGTGTGTGTGTGTGTGTGTGTGTGTGTGTGTGTGTGTGTGTGTGTGTGTGTGTGTGTGTGTGTGTGTGTGTGTGTGTGTGTGTGTGTGTGTGTGTGTGTGTGTGTGTGTGTGTGTGTGTGTGTGTGTGTGTGTGTGTGTGTGTGTGTGTGTGTGTGTGTGTGTGTGTGTGTGTGTGTGTGTGTGTGTGTGTGTGTGTGTGTGTGTGTGTGTGTGTGTGTGTGTGTGTGTGTGTGTGTGTGTGTGTGTGTGTGTGTGTGTGTGTGTGTGTGTGTGTGTGTGTGTGTGTGTGTGTGTGTGTGTGTGTGTGTGTGTGTGTGTGTGTGTGTGTGTGTGTGTGTGTGTGTGTGTGTGTGTGTGTGTGTGTGTGTGTGTGTGTGTGTGTGTGTGTGTGTGTGTGTGTGTGTGTGTGTGTGTGTGTGTGTGTGTGTGTGTGTGTGTGTGTGTGTGTGTGTGTGTGTGTGTGTGTGTGTGTGTGTGTGTGTGTGTGTGTGTGTGTGTGTGTGTGTGTGTGTGTGTGTGTGTGTGTGTGTGTGTGTGTGTGTGTGTGTGTGTGTGTGTGTGTGTGTGTGTGTGTGTGTGTGTGTGTGTGTGTGTGTGTGTGTGTGTGTGTGTGTGTGTGTGTGTGTGTGTGTGTGTGTGTGTGTGTGTGTGTGTGTGTGTAATGTGGATAAAAGTCATTTTTACTTTTTTACCTTCAAAAATCATTTTTACTTTTGGGCATCAAGTAGTTTTTAAAAGGAACACTTCAATCGTACGTTAAAAGTGGTATAGTTCGCGTCGCGGCAGTGCAGACGACAATAAAGTCAGCTGACTAATTCTTATTAATATGTAGTTTACATCAGAAACAAGGCTGCTAAGACTCTCAGTAATTAAAACTACCAAAGAATTTTCAAAAACATTAATAAAACTAAAAGCACTGAAGTGTATTAATTATTTTAATACACGCCTAAATATTTCACATTTTTTATAAGTTACTTATTATTCAAAACGTTGTGTCACTTAATATCCAATTTAGGAAGAGCAGAGTGTCAACATTCTTTTTATAAAGACAAAATGCTTTTTGTGAATAGCGAAGCGTTCCATTTTAATTATTAATAAAGACGTTATACTTTGTAAAAATACATCTACCCTATTTATTCTTTAACTCGCTTCCTAATTGATATGTTTATAGTTGCTACTTTTATTCTGTTTAGAATTCAAATTCACAATTTTTAATTTATCGTTTTTGAAGCTAGAATTTCATTCCGACAGATACAATTAACAGCTAATTTTATGAATTAAGACACAATCAAAGGCAGGGTTATATTTATAATCACTGTAATAACACTTTTGCTAGACTTTTGTAATAACAAAAATGCTAACATATATTTGTTATTTTTTAAACAATTTCTGTTACTGGAAAAAAAATTGTATCATGTTTTCTTTCTTTTAATTTTAATTACGATAATTTGTTCTAAAACACGACAAATTAACAGCTAGTTTTTAACAACATAACCTGAAACGTATTATAGCTATCAGCTGTTCAATAAAATCAGCTGATTGTTACGAACTAATATGAAAAAAAACTGATCATTTACTATAACTAACAATATACAAATTAAATTAATGGTTCATTTCATATATTAACATCGGTCAAACGTTTCGTAATTTCCGTAGCGCAGTGGTTATCATGTGCGCCTTACACGCACAAGATCCCCGGTTCGACCACGGTCGGAAACACAGGAAATTTTAATCATAATTAATTTAATATGAGACTTGCGCGATGAGCAAAATATACTATTATATACCAATATAAATTTGTGCACTCACATCATGCAAAATCTAACATCACAATCAGCCAAAAACGTGATAAATGTTAATAAAACAAAAGCATAACAGAAATGTTTTCACATTCAGTTTATTTCCTTAAAAATCGAAAGGTAATCGATTCAAAACGGCTTTTTTATCAATATCAGATTTTGTTCAAATTTTGGAAAAAGATTTAAAATACGCAAGTGTCATCAGTATACTTAGTTTAGAATAAAATCATAAAAAATAGTAACTCCGACAAAGGTCAAGGTATTTATTTTCGATTTTTTTAAATTTACTCCAGAACACTAATTTGTTTCTATTTCACATTTGTTCACTGGCTTGAGTTACGAAAATACAAATACATGAATAAAATCACGTGATGAATCGATTTTCATAAATTAGCTCGATGTTCAAAATTCTTCGGATTGTTTGGGATATATCGAGATATAGGTTTTACTTGGTTACTTTTGGCCTATATTTGAGCGAATTTTGATAAAAATCGTTTAAATTTATTTTAAAGGTTTTTTTGACGAAAACGTCATTTTCTAAAGTTTATTTCTAAAACATTTCTTGGTTTTCCGAGATATAAGCCATGTCACTATTTTTGATTCAAGGGACTTAAAAATTTTCATATATAAGCACCGGTTAAGACTGTAAAATAAATTTTGTTTAGAATTCTCTACAACGAAAATTAAGGTCAATATAATAATAATTAAGTGTATTAATTGTGTATACACACAATTATACAATAAATATGGTCAATTTGACTTATAATTGGGATGAAAAACTCTTGCTGTAGAAGACAGTTACCCATACACTTTAAGAAAACACTTACCTAAATTAACGCAATGTTTCCAAACGGATAGTCCTGCCTTTGATTTTGCCATGGCTTGTTATCACTTATTTACTGTTATTAAATATATTTGCACACTGCGCATTCGATTTTGTTTCACTCACTTATTTGAAAAACGAATCAATCACAACTTGTTTTCTTTGAAGTTATTAAACTGAAACCAATCAAAATCTTAAAAAAAATGATTATAACAATGATATTACACCCTTAACAGGTTCAAAATAACCTATAACGAAACCTTCCAGCAAAGTGTTTAAGGCGAGTTCTCTGTAAAGGATTTTACAAATCGTTAAGCATAACCCTTTATCATCCCCCACCCGTCACTGCTGATGGTTTCCCACCCTTATTTTACTGCGCGGTGAAAATTATGGATATAATTCAAAGAATAACAAAATCTAGATAAGCGAGACCTGAAAAACGATACGGTGGTTCCTTTTTCAAGCAATTTTGTTTTCTAAAAAATCCTGAAAGTAGAATTTAGGTTTGGACGAATAAATCCTTTGTCACTGCTGCATTGCAACTTAAGTGCGGTGATTTCTTGTACTTCAGTTTATACAACGTTAGATGTCAAAAGTTCCACGAAATGTCCAGTGTTATGGAATGGGTTAGTACGATAGTGTACCGTATAAAAAACAGAAAAATAGACTGTAATGTATTTTCGTCTAAAAAAGAGTTTTTATAATTTGTTTTTGTCATTCATTCATTCTTTTATTGGTTGGATTAAATTAATTAATCAGTAGTAATTTTAATTTCCACAATCACAATCCAATGTCAATTAATCTTAATAAATGAAAGGTAATGAATTCAGTATCACATTGATTCGAAAATATAATATGCCAAAAAAAAACAGATACCTAATCTAATGTAAATTATCTCTTGATATTTTAAGAGAAAGTGTATTGGAAAATTCTAAAGCATTGTTACTAATAGAGCATTCTTAGAAAAACAAACCAGGACGATTTTCGAAAGTTTTTTTTTTATTGTAATATTACAAACAAATTAATATTCCATTTAACCATACATTTATAAACTTTTTTAAGTAATCTGTTCAAAGAATTTGAAAATATTCTACCAACAAGAATATTTTCCACTAAAAGTTTGATTTACTGAAATATTTGTTTTCATTTTAGACATAAACAACTTTCTGAATAATATTACAATTTTATTTAATATTACAATAATTGTACCTCTTCAAACATATTTGCAATAAATATAATTGGAGTTTTGAAAACTAAAAGTACTGCAAGGCTAGAGCTTAACAAGTAATTGGTGAACGAAAATGTGAAAATATTAGAAATTTTAATCACTTGTAATTTTTAATAAAATAGTTCAATTACGATGTTTCTTTTCAATAAAAACAATTAATTGCAATTAGGAATTAAAAAATTCTTGACGATCAGAATAGATTTTACTATTTCACTAAATAACGTAATGAATAACACTGCTTTATTAACAAGTCTTACAATTATTAAATATAACTATAACGTCTATTTTAACAGAAGTTCACTGACAAGAAACAGTAGGCCTAGAAGGTTTTTTTAACAAAATTTACTGAAAATTCTGTTGTCACTTCCAACATTGTCTATAAAGATGTGCTATATCACTGTTCAACGTCTTTCTGTATATCACTGTTACATATTATTCATTTCTTTTTCCCATTAACTGCGAAAGGTCGCACAGTCCCACTAGTTATAAATTACAACGTTATTATACACGTGGAGAAAACCCCAGACCCGTAACGCTGTTTTCAAAACGACTCTCACTGGCAACAGTTCTTTCACCTGAAACGTTATTCTCTGCACACATGTGATTTACATTATCACTAAGTCAACATTTTTAAGGGCTATCACTTATTTTGTTCTGTAATTTAAAAAAAAGTTCTTTAAACATTAGAAAATGAATTACAGTAAAAAAACCTCAAACCAATTAGTAGATCTATTATATATATATATATATATATATATATATATATATATATATATATATATATATATATATATACATACATACATACATATCACATTTCTAAACTCAATGACAAACCCGTCAACCACTACTTTGAAAGATTCATAAAAATAACGATATACGAGGGCTATTCAGAAAGTAGATTACGTTTTTGGATAAAAAAAAAAAACTAAGTACAGGAAAAAAATTTTATTATATACATTTGAAAGAGGAACTAAAATACTATTTTTCGACATAATCGCCAAACAAATTTAGACATTTGTCATATCGGTGAACTAGCTTTGAAATTCCCGTGTCGTAGAATTCCGCCGCCTGTGACGCCAGCCAGTCAGTCACGCCCGCGCGGAGATCTTACGACAAAGATGGTGAATCATTTCTTGATCGCATCGTAACGGGAGATGAGACTTGGGCTAAGCACGTTACCTGTGAGACAAAACTACAGTCTATGGAGTGGGGCACACAAATTCCCCCAAAAACCGAGGAAATGTTTGCAAACCCTGTCAGCAAGGAAGATCATGGCGACCGTTTTTGGGACAGGAAAGGTGTTCTTCTGGTTGACTTCCTAGAACGTGGAGCAACCACAAACTCAGAAAGGTATTGCCAAACATTACGAAACTTAAGACGAGCTATCCAGAACAAGCGGAGAGGAAAACTGAGTGCAAAGTGTTGTTTTTGCACGACAATGCCCGCCCTCACACGGCAAATCGAACAAAGACGTCTTGACGGCCTTCAAGTGGGAGATTTTCCTCATCCACCCTACAGTCCGGACCTGGCACCTAGTGATTTCCACTTATTCCCGAAGATGAAGACTTGGCTTTGCAACACAGCGCTTCGATGACGACGCAGATCTCCGCGCGGGCGTGACTGACTGGCTGGCGTCACAGGCGGCGGAATTCTACGACACGGGAATTTCAAAGCTAGTTCACCGATATGACAAATGTCTAAATTTGTTTGGCGATTATGTCGAAAAATAGTATTTTAGTTCCTCTTTCAAATGTATATAATAAAATTTTTTTCCTGTACTTAGTTTTTTTTTATCCAAAAACGTAATCTACTTTCTGAATAGCCCTCGTATACCATAAATAAATAGCCTTCCTTTAAATATCTTGTTTAATTAATTTTATTACATCTTTACTTATAATGGCGGATAAATACTACGGGAACCGTGCGACCTTCCGGAATTAATGGGAAGAAGAAAGAAAGGAATAATATACAACAATTTACAGCAAGAACAGTTGAACAGTGTTTAGCGCCTCTTTACAAACACTGCTCGAAGTGACAACAAAATCCTCAGTCAATTTTTGTTCAGGCGTTTCTTCTGTTGCTACTTTTTTCGTTTGTGAAAGACTTAACGCTTGTGAAAGCAACGTTACTACTATGATTCTATGCAAAAAGACTGGTTTGGGGAAGTAAATACCTGCTTCATCGAGTACTTGCCCTTGCGCTTTGTTAAAAGTCACTGCAAAAGCAATCTTTATGGGAAGCTTTTTATTTTAATACAATACTTTGTTCTTCTTACGTATTTAAAACTACAACCTATAAAATTAATGACTGAATTCCAACATTATATCTTACTGAGATATTTACAAATGAAACAGTATTTAGTCTTTAATAAAAGCAGAGTCTTTTATTTAATAACATCTATACATTACAACTGCCCTACATTTTCTTACCGATTCTACTTTCAAAATTTATTCGATCAATAAAATATTAACGAAAATTAAAATATTTCTTTCAACAATGTTTTTTTAACAATCAGCTGTTTTGGTACACACACAATAATTTATGTCACTGTCTTCATTGTGATGCACTCTCACGGGGACACTCTACACTGCTCGTTGAATTTTGTTCACAGACCTTTTATCGGTTTTAAGTTGCCTTTATGTTATTGTGAAGTCTTAAAATGAAAAGTATGATGCGTAAGAGTTTCCTGGCGTTCTGACGAATCTGTAGCTATACCATGTAAGTACTTACAATAACGCAGATTCTTATTTTTGGTACAAAACCAGAATAGTTAACGTAATAATACATGAAAGGAACTCAATAACTCAATTCGTATCGCAATTTAAAAAACGCTTGTATATTAAAAATTAAAATTGCTTAGAACCTATTTCGTAATTTTGTATACAATTTTTCATAATTTTCGTTCAATTATTATCAAAATTAATTTAAGGCTTATAATTCGTTGCTATACATATCGTTTTAATTCGAAATACGTAGTTATAAACAGCAATACGAACCTTTAAACATAACACACTTTAAAGAAATTTATAACACTCAAAAACACAATCGATTTTGAAACACCTATGGACTCTAAATACATTATAATGCTCGCACACGCTCTAGACAGTTTATGTAAAATCACCAGTAATATTGTAAAATACACCCACCCAGAGAGGGTGACACGGAGCTGCATGAAACAGGGATAAAGGTATTAACGATTGTTTGAAAACAACCGAAAAGCTTTTTAGGATTTCGTCCTGTATAATCAGACAGACACGTCGCGTGTAGACGAGGGAGGGGAGAAGGGACGGGACGCGTAATGTGGTTTTGATACGACAATGATTTGTTACCCTCGAAAATCGAAATTATTCCGGCTTTGGGGAAAATATTTTTGTTCTACGCAGTCAGGAAATTTAATTGTACGAAATACTTGACTGTAAATAAAACAGCCGGTCTACTCTAAATATACCTTTTATTAAAATTAAATAAATAAGTGGCGACCACGACTTTTTACATTTTTTTTTTTAACGTCCATTGTGCACATTTGGGCTAATGCAGACGATGGGAGGATTTATAGCGTATGAAAATGCCAAGTCCTGGCCGGGAATCGAACCCGGGTCCTCGGGGTGAAAGCCCAGTACGCTATCAACTAGGCCACCGAGGCGGCTTTTTTACGTGTATATATACGTGTATATACGAAGATGTTACTCTTCGTGTATATATATATATATATATATATATATATATATATATATATATATATATATATATATATATATAGAGAGAGAGAGAGAGAGAGAGAGAGAGAGAGAGAGAGAGAGAAATTTGCAGTGTAACAATTTTCCGAAATGGCTAATATCTCGTACACGTAAAATTCTTAAACAAAACTTGTAGATATTTTAATTTTGAAAAAAAAAATGTAAAATAGGCTATGTATTTTCTATACACGTATATGTATATATATATATATATATATATATATATATATATATATATATATTATTATTATTATCTGGGCATGACCCTGTTGGATCACGCAAAGCACTCCGACTCATGTCTTGTTCCTTCTAATCATCCACACCTCCCTCATCCTGTCCCCATGGATCCTCTTCCGCTCCTCCGTCCATTTTACCCCTGCTCTCTTTGGGATTTCATTCTCTGGGACCTTCCAACCGAGCATCTTTCTCCTGTATGCGTGTCTATCTTCAACATCTGTTGAGTCTATTCCTGCGTCATGTAGGTCTATTCTGACTTGTGCGATCCACGACGTTGTTGATTTGACACCTTGTATATACTTAAGGATTCTGTTGGCAAGTCTCGTTGTTGGGAGTCTACTGATGTGTCCATAGAACCGAAGCCTCCTTCTTCTGATATCTGCTGCCAGGTTCGATATCTTCTCTGTGGTCTTCCGGGAGTGCAACCTGTATCCATCTTCTGTTAATCTCGGGCCAAGGATCTTCCTCAAGATTTTGCGTTCTTCCTTCAAAATACTCTCCATGGTAGCTTTTGTGTGGAGTGCTAGCGTCTCGCTTGCATATAATACCTCCGGTTTTATGACTGTGTTGTAGTGTCTGATTTTTGTGTGCGTCGACATACATCTCTTATTGTATATATATATATATATATATATATATATATATATATATATATATGTGTGTGTGTGTATGTATGTATGTATATAATGTTGTTTAATGTTAGGTTTTCGAAATTTTTTTCAATCACGTCAAATGTTGTGATTAATATTGTTCAAATAAACACGAAAATTTGTAACGATTTTTGTAAATTATGTTTCTTAATTTTCCACAATGCCAATTACTGATTTCACTTTGCACAATCGTTAAAGAAATCGATTGTGAGATTATCTGTCCCTTTTCACGTACGTTTTTACTTGAATTTCTGTACATTTGTGCAAAGATTTCGTGTTTGCCAATATATCCCAGAATAGTTTTGGTAAAAATCGAATTTATTGAAAATCGGTACTAATAATGTTGGTGAAATTTTCTTCAAATTTAATCAATAAGTAGGCCAATATCAGTGAACAATTCCGAAAAAAACCCGTATTGTGAACTATCGAACGAAACATAGAAAACCGGGCAAAATTATCAAAACTTATTTACTAATTTTCACTCTTACATATACATATAACTCAATGTAGCAAATTTTAAACAAAGTAAGTTTAATGAAGTTTTTCTTTAATCTATCAGACTGTAAAGTCTTTTATTACAAATTCAGTACGAATACGTAAGTTAAGAAGATTCATAAATAACTAGTATTTTAATAAACTAGGCGGGTTTCTCAGTAAATAACTATGACCTAGGCCAATACGATTCGTCTGGATGTTAAAGCAGAAACCCGTAAAGTGTAAATATATGTGCAATATTTATTTAATTTGTTGCAAATTATGAAACCTAAAGGAAAGCCCTTTTGTGTACGACAACCATTGTTTTCCTTAGCAACGAAACTGACGCGTAATTACGGATTCAGGCTTAGCCTGGAGTAAAGCGTAAAGGGTTTAGCGCCTGACGTCAATTTACGCCTTCAAGGATTACGTTTATTACAGGCTGTGTTTTTTGCATTTAGCATAAACACTGTACGGTCATGTCATTTTTTAATTTTGTTTTTCCTTTGCGTCACTCCATTTTAGAACATTTTACGATGACAAAAATATTAAAGTAAAAATCAAAACCAGCTTGGGTATTGTTATTAGAACGCACTGAGGGGTTTCGTTTTTTTTTTTTTTTGTAAGAAATAGTGGTTAGCACACCATCTACCCTAAAGTTTGAAATTTTAATGTACAGCCATCGTGGCAATGAACACTGGGAATAAAAATGTTATATTCGACTGCGGTAAAACCATTCAGAGTAAAAACACAGAGTGAAGTCGGACATAAAATATGTCAGCTGCAAAATGAGTTTTACCATTTACTTATAAATCAAGAACAAGAATTGTTTTGTTATTGTAAATCTAGTGGCTGTCGACGCTAAAAATTCTTTATTCGGTTTGATTTATCTCCGTTTGTCGATGAAATGTAAACCATCAATTTTACTAAATAAAGCACTAAATTAAGAGCGTGGACCCAGTCGGCCATATTGAATCTATTTGCTATAATATTAATCTTAATTAACTATGTAGATTACGCCTGTATTTTTAATTTTAAAGGTAATTAAAAATGCGGTAAAATGTAGGAATATGATCCGCTTTTTACATTTTATATACATTGTTCGTTTTGTATTTTGTACTCACGCACCTTTAAAGGCAGAAATTTATACAAAATGTAAAAAAGCGAACCACATTCATTGACATAGGCCTATAAAATAATGTAATCAATAACGCAGTAATCTGTATCGTTAATTAATATTAGACGTAATGGAAATACGATTCAATATGTCCAAGAAGGTCCAAAGACTCTAATCACATTTACTCTTTAATATTCATAAAATCATCACAGCTCTTTGTTAAACGATTCAACTGTTCGCAACAAAAACCCGTTCTTTTAACAATAAGTACTTTCTAAAGCAAAACAGTTACGTCTTAGATCAAAAACAGCTTTAATTTTCTCAATATACACTATTTTTTAACGTCCATAATTTATGTCAGACTAATAAGGACGACAGATCAGTGTTAACGGTAAGGGAAAAGCAACGGGAGCAACTGCGGCTCGAACTAAGAACCTTTGGGTGCGCAGTAGACCTAATGCTTTATCCACTACGACCACCGGACCCGTAAAAAAGTAGCAGGAGTTAAAAACTCTTGTTCTTTATTTTTATATATCCGATAATCTGAAATTGTGGTCGTGTATCATTTGGACACTAGACACACCTGACAGATACAAAAACAGGATGTACGGACTCTAACAAAATAGAAATAAAGTTATAATTAATTAATAATGTACTGTAATTACTTAAAAGTATTTTACAAAATGTTTAACAACGGTACAAATTGAGTAAACATTTCGACCGTTAAGATATTTTATACATATGTTGGCAATACATTTTATTACACCAAACAGCACATACAGAATCCCATACATTCGCACATTTCATTAAACTGCATTTAACCGGTTTAATTTTTAAATATTTAAGCATCTGATTCAAACGTATAATTTGTTGATTGATTCTTTAGAAGTTATGGGGTTTGATGGCCCCTGACATGCGATCAAAGGAATTATTGTGTAATTAATCATCTTGGATTCTAGTATTGGAGGTCTATTCCACTGACTAGATCATTCTCCTGGCTATCCTCAGAACCCTACCTGCTGTTCTCCCTATATTTGCTGCTGTTTATCCGACTCGCAAAGCTTACGCACGGTTTCCCGTGATATAATATTCTTGACTATCTTGGAGTAAATATCCCGCCAGTTCCGTCATTTCAGCCCCGTAAGAGTTGCGTTTATCGCCCTCAAGGTTTGATCCTGGAAGGAACGTGTTAATATTTTCCAAAAACTCTGTTTGGAAGCTATTGTCAAAACATTGTAACTCGTAATTATCCAGTAAAATTCCGTTTAAGACTTTTCAATAAAAACACAAATTTGCAGTTTGTTTATTATTACTGCACACAAAATTTCTAGTCTTCTGTTCTTTTATTATATTTGTCATCATGGATATCATAACAACTTTGTATCCTCCCTCACTATATAATCATTACAAAATGCCGGCCAGATTCTGTAGTAACTCTGGCCTAAGTATAGGCTTGTCAATGTAAGCGTAATTTTTTGTCATTATATCCTTTTTTGTAAATAATCCTAGACATTTTCTTTTAATAACAAAATGCGAGCAGAAACTACTTTTACAAGTGGGAACAAAACATAAATTTACATTTAAAAAATATACATTAACACGTTTCCACCTTTACGAAATAATGTACTGAAAAAATAAATGTTGGTTATTTAACAGATGACAGGTAACAGGGATATTTCACGCTTGGTTGGCAACACTGTATTAATTTACACTATTTGCTTTACCTCCCGTCACCCGGAATTAAACATTATCCCTTCATGACTGTTGTGCGCGTTGATTTAAAAGTTGTTCGCATGGATTAATTATTAACTGTTTGCTATCCGTCGTGATAATCAAAGCTGTCCCGGATTAAGTGATTTTTTGTAGCACCGTAAATGCAGTACAGCGTCATTGCGCTGATTGTTTTGTTTTTATATAAAATTATTCAACATCCGCAAAACTTTACCCACGAAATTCAATTTTTTTATCGTCAATAATCAAGTATGAAAATCATTTGTGATCATAATATAATACGTTCCTATGGTTCTCTTTTTGTTTCTAAATTAAAATAGTTTTAATAAAATGCTGTAGATAATGTCAGGGTGTGTGTTTAAGCTAAATATTTGACTACAAAAATTGAATTCGAAATTTAAAAATTAGGTGTTTTCCGATCTTATCCTGCCCACCTACTTTAAATATTTCAAATGTCTGCGTGCCATAGATTTTCACACACAAAACACACACACGACGCTGTGTTTCCTATGACGCTGCATGCGTAATGGCTGGTGAACCGCCAATAGAGCTAATGGCTGATGAAAGAACGAGGCTCTACTGGCGCAAGCAAAGTGCTGAGCAGCGGTATAAACATATAATGGCAATTTAATAGGAGCGAAACCGGACCCTGGGAACTTGGCAGCGACGGTGGGACGAATTAGCAAATGGGCGATGGACACACCAACTCATAGGCAACAACCTGGATTTGTGCAACGGAGAGTATGGGGAGGTGAACGCCTATCTCACACAATTTCTCACTGGGCTCGGTTGCTTCCGAGCTTACTTGTTCCGTTTCAAGCTGGAGACAGACTCGGCTTGTATCCTCTGTCTTCCAGTAGTGGAGAAAGATGGTGAGCATGTGTTTTTCCGGTGTCGGAGATTCGACTAGGACAGGATGAAGCTGCAAATATATCTGGGAGGCAGCATTACACCGGAAAGTCTGATTGCTACAATGATGGCTTCAGAGGCCAACTGGAGGGCCATTGCGGAATTCGCTGCAGTGGTCATGAAGAGGCTGAGGGCTGAAGACCGAGAAAGGAGAGACAACGCTATAGACGGATAGACACCTCCCTACGAAGTAATGCCTGGCGGCAGTTCCAAGAAGGGGATTTGCAGAAGAGAAATGCTTTTGGTGGTTTTAGTGGCTCGCAATTTCTCTTAACTTGAGTTCCACACTCTGGGGAGTGGCGATACCCTACCCCAGGTCGTCTATAAAAGATTTTTCCCCACTTTTTAGGCATCGCAAAACACACACACACACACACACACACACACACACACACACACACACACACACACACACACACACACACACACACACACATTCGTTTACTAATATTAAAACTGCAACAACACGGCTATTACAACCTTGCTAACGCATTATTACAGCAGAGAGTTAATAGAGACAACAGATGTAAAACTGTACAAGTGATGATGGAACTGTTGAGGGCTGAAGACAAAGTACTCGCCCCTTTAGTTTACACCGCAAGTTTGTTGGAACTAAACTTCACATTCAAGTTTGGAAGTTCTAAGCTAAAGTCGGTTACAAAATACTTCCCTACTTACGAGACACGCGCATTACATAAAGGTCGGAGGTTCCAAGGGTGTCGGATTACAACTTTCTCTGAATGAACACCAAAGCAAGGTTTATGCATAATGTATGCATAATCTTTTTACAATTTTATGCACATATAGACTATAGGGGCCTATATATATTTTTATATATATATATTTTCAAATTGCATGAATGAAAAATCAGCGTTACAAAATGCGTTTGAGGGTAGTATGAAAGGAAAAATACGAGCTTATGTATAATAAGGCACACGTTTACAGAAATTATTATAAAATACAAGGTTACAACTACAAAGTAGTATTGAAAATAATTATTTTCTGTTTATCATAACAAATACAGTTAAAATCTGCATAATTTATCATTTAATTTTATATCACATACCCAGTCTTACGTTTATCATATTCTGACCTGATTTTTAAAATCTAAAGTGATTATTTTTGGAGACTGTAACGATGGCTACGATCAGGAAATCAGGATATTTTTAATGTATGGAAGTTATGATTTTAAACAATTGGAATGGCCGCTATTCTGAATGGATTATATATATATATATATATATATATATATATATATATATATATATATATATATATATATATATATATATGTCTTTCCAGGGTCACTGCGACCTCGTAGATTTATTGAGCCCCCTTTCTATATTCTTGAGATGCTCAAGTACAGCCCTTCTCCAGCCCTAGTCTCTTCATAACGTCTGGGATTTGACTTCCCAATTCATTACTGAGGTATTTGCAGAGATGCTTGCTCTGCTAATTGCCTTTCAATTTCTCCCCCTCACTCTTGACCATTATCACGAGGTCTGGTGTTCCATTATTGGTGTTCATTTACCACGGGTCTGAATACTGCACTTTATGACCGCTCAAATACCTCATTTTCCGTTGAATATTTGTTAAAAAACGAGAAGATTCGATCAAAGTACCTTCAAATCTTAAAACCAGATCTGTATCCATTAGCCCAATAAAACACATAGAGTTGCAAAATGAAGTAATTACGAAGTACACTGTAATTTAAAGACTGTCTCTTATCGTAAATATAAAATACAGGTTTTATCGACACATTTTATCATCCTCTTTGTTTTCCTTGAAATAGCACACAGAACAGATAAGATTAATATCTTGATAAGACATTTCCTATACTATTTGTAGCTAGTATGGTTTGAAGATAAATCTTTTGCGTTATATAGGTCGGTTGATTAACGTTACAGTTCTTAACTTGCGCGCTAGATCGTTCATGTCTGAGTAACCTACTGCTCCTGAAAGATTTTCGTACACAATTCATAGTGTGAGAGGGCCCTGGCTGGCGTGTCACACAAACAACCAGTTTTTTGAATTCCTTACACCACTCCTACATCACCGAGACGGACAGACTCAGTTTTAGTAAACTATAAATTACAAAATAGTTTCTGCTCATCTGGAAACGTTATGTTTCCATGTTACTAACCTAACGTAATCTAATCTAATTTTACCTAATTAAAACCTTGCTAAAAGCATAAAGTATTACAAACGACACTTGTACATGTCCATGTCAATCAGCAGCAAGCAATAAATGATGCACTAATTAATGTTAAAATTCATCACTGAAAATAATTCAAACTGTAACTGCCCTACATTTAGATTTTGTAAAACTAAAATTTGCATATTTTATTTTCAACATAACTTTATTAAATCCACGCAAAAACTGCAGCTAAATCTAAAACTGTTAATGCAGCTTTTTTTTAATCTAACGTCAACTTGAGTCAAACAGCAAATAATGTCAGCTAGCTGTTACTAATTAGAGGGATGACAGGTAGGAGGGAAATTTGTTGCATCAACGTTGGTAGCACTGCGCTAATTTGTACGATTTCCCTTTACCGCGGGGAAATAAATGTTGTACCTTTAACAAAGCAGTTATTTTCATACACAACCGGGAATAGTCAGTAACGGGACTGCGTTACAATCAATGTGGTAACAAATTCCAGCGAGAAATATATAGATTGTATTTTATCATTACTGCATTGTTTTTATTTATATGTTTCCTGCGTAAAAATTTGTTCGTCTGTCAGTCAAAAACCATCAAGCGACGGTGAGACGAAAAATTTCGAAATTCGGGAATCAAGTGCATTTTAATATTCAAAATACTTGACGGTGTCAAAACGGAAGATACAAAATAAATCTTTACAAAGTATGTCATGTTCGGTATCACACTGACTGAATATTTCATTACAAAATTAATTTTCAATTTATGAAAATCTCAGTGTCATCGCCTAAACAACATAGGAACCGAGTTACACAACTAATTCCGTTTACTAACACTGAAAAACATTCACGCTAAATTCCCCAACTTCTCTCCCGGCTTACAAGCAGTCTACGCCTGCGAACCTAGTTCACAATTCTCCCGTCAACCGATACTCGCTTCTGATTGGTTCGCAGAGCTCGCATTATCTCGGGTCTAATGTACGCTAGATTATCACATTTTTGACTAGTAGTCGGCGCACCACATCGCATCTCCCGTACACAATAGCTTCATCCTGATTGGTGCGTTATTTCGCTAATTTTAACAATGGTTTCTGAGAAATTATAGTTCCCGCCATAACTTCGAGTATAAATACAGGTCCAAAATCGTTCTTCGGCAGACAATTGAGAAGGGCTATTCACAGCGGAACAATAACGACAGCCTGATAAAACCAGAAACAAGTCTGCAGAAGACACCATCTTTCTCGGTTGGAAATAAGAGGAATTCGACCAAATTTAAAGTACAATAGAACTTACCACTTGCTCACCATTCCGAACCGTAAGAGTGCCTCATCAGCCAGTGGCCATCCTAGTAAACGCTCGGAGACTACAAGTAGTACGAAGACAAAGCCACTAATTGGGAAATTGTTGTTAAAAATTTAGAAACATTTATGTATATCATTTATACAAAATTAAGAAACATGTTTTGAAAATGTACTATTTATACACAAAAGAGTGTTATATGCTTCAAATTAAAGGTATTTACAAAACAACGCAAGACTTTGTTACAAAATTAATTATAAGCGGAGCCACAGACTTATTTTATTAGACCGCTCCTTAGTCAAGTTTTTTCAACGTTTTTACTGTATTCAACTCCACACAATCTCTGTCTTGCTTGAAACGGACATGTGCTCCCTCAACTACTGTACGGAAGCTTACAGTAACTGTTTGAAAAGATAAAAAGAAACTTGTATTATCTCTGAGACACGCTCACTACTTCAACTTGCTTCTCCTTATTTACCTGCAAATCCTTTGAGGAATATCTTTCCATATTTTTATCCAGTTTTATCCACGATGATGACGATTTACTTTAAATGAAGACATCTTTTATATGGCAGATATTTCCGTTGAAATCTTTTTATTATACAAAGTCAAACTCAAATTACTGGGTAGTGTATACTTTAACATAAAAACATAAATCGAAACAGTATTACTCTACTTAAAATGTCCATCAATAATGTGCGCATACCATATATAAAAACAAGTAAGGTCTTGTATTAGGTAACGTTTTGTCGCCAATGTATTTTCCAAAACCAACAACATTAAAGTTACCATTTGCATTACATTAATTAGTGATATATACTTACACCCACGATCAGTAAAAATTTGGAATGTCAATAAACAGAAAGGTCGAATTGCCTCCCCTCTAATCACAACTCTCGGAAGTCAGTTAGATATGCAGTTAAAATAAGTTTTTATTTCGGTATAGAGTTCGTACATCAAACTACATACTCGTGCCTCCATACAAGACTGGAGAACCTCGGGTTAGGTTAGGTAGAGTCCTCAATTATAATAGCGATTATTAATTGAGAATTTATTAATTTTAATAATTTCTTTTAAAAGATATTTAATTATGACATTTAGGCTATACTTGTTAGTATTAAGAAATGTATTGCAATAAAACCGAAAGGCTGGATATTAGCAAACAGAGAAACCTACCCCACTCACCAAGAGGGCAATTAAACCTAGACTATTTCAGCTGAATGATAAACCGGGGAGTAATGGTTTTGACTGTTGAGGCAATTCATACTTGTCTAAAAATTAATATTTTAAATTTCATAGAAAATGATCCCTGACAATCGTATGTCAGTTCTAATTGGATATTTCTCATTCGAAATTAATTAAATGAATTTGTAGCTAACTGACAAAATCTTAATGAGTAGTAAAAAAACGCAGCAGTCCCGCTGAACTGATAGAAACGAACTGTCAAAAACAAACATTTCTACACACAAACATGAAATTTGGAGATAAAATAATCACGCACGCAGCTTTCTCCCTGACGTGATGAAAGCGTATTTCCAAAAAATATCATTTTATCTCACCTTTTTTGATGATTTTATTTTACCATTATATTTAGCATTGAAGTGCGCATATGCTAGCATTTTAAGCTTTTAAATTACATCGAAAACACAAACTCAAACCATTATGAACGCCTTGATATTCAATTTCATAATTTCAACAGGTTTTGAAAATTTGCAGTTTTTATCGCCGATTACGAAATCGGATTTTCAAAAAAATGTAAAAGGTAAAATGTTTTGCATCTTTTAAAATTTGAGAACTACTTTGAAACTGTTACACGTATTTTTTAGGGTGACGAACTAGTCCAAACTATTATCAAAATCTATTTTTGTGCTAAAGTTGAATCAAACCGGAGCAAAACTTCGAACGTGAAAGTGTGTGCTAGTACAACCCCTCCCCAACACACACACGGCTCAGAGTAGACGCTCATTTTAAGGTCGGGTTAACAAGACTCATTTTCTAATGACAATTCGCTGAAAATGTATTTACAAAATAGCTTAACTATTTTGGATTCATTACCCAGCACAATCGGTTCATTTGTTTAAAAATTACGTTAATGTTTAAATGTTAAATATAGTAACTTCTTTTATATTACATTGTCCTTAAAAATTTGATTTCATAATTACAACTAGCGTTACAAAGTCTGCATAAAGTGCTTTTTAGAAAAGAGATTAATCGGCCTAGCATAATGAATCTACGTCGAGACATTCTCCTCGGAGAAAGTGATTGATCATTTTTTTAAATAAATTACAATACAATATTTTATTTGAAATTTGGTTTATTTCACTTTTCTGTTGGAAAAACATATTAAAGGATATTATTTTTATATTTGAACGAAGATTTTACTAAACACGCGTCCTCCCCTCCAAGAAACTACGTCAGGGATCCGTTCTGACATCGGTCGTCATAAATTTTCCTCTAAGGTAGGCCGATCGCTTCGTCACGGTTCTTCTGACTTTTCTTGTGATTTTTTTACGAAAAACGTCCAATATTTATTACTTTCGAAGTGAGTCCCATTCTGAAATGCTTGTTATTGAAAAAAATGAAAAAATGTGCATGAAATTTGCCTCTCTCGAGAAAAACGCAATGAATATTATCCTTACTCTCTTTCATCAATTACTAAAACAACAGGACAAATTTTACCAATAGATAAAAGAAACGTTCTATTACATATTGGGAAACATCTGTAATATTATCGAAAAACAATAAAACTTCCGAAAATGTATTTATCTAGCAAAATCGCACAACTGAAATCAAATAGCTAAAATAAAAATCCTCAAAAAAAATTGATGTGACAACGGTTATAAAAGGTCGATGAGATCTTTAGCGCTGCTGAGACCAGATGTGTGCTTCAAGAGATTTAAATAAATCACGTATACTCCAGCTGATTTGATATCGGTCGACAGTATAATCGTCCGAAATCGGCCCCACTGTGATCACAGAGTTGTCAAAATAACGGTTAAATTTATTAACTAAATATGAATAGGTTACTTACATAACAATAAGAACAGCCTACAAGACACGCGTATAACAATTACCTGAAATCAAAAAAAACGCCATTAGATCTAATTCAGTAGTTAAAATAAACATAAATATTTGAAAATGTTTTACAGTAAAAAATACGATCGTCTGATTGGTAAAATAAAAAGTAAACCAGGCTGAGAGAATGTGTAAATATTCCTACAAACATGGACACTGTTTTTAAAATATTTTAATTATCATAAAGTTTAACTACCTTCCGTCAATTCAATTGTTGTTAAACGCTAAAAATAAGGGAAACTGAGGGTATAACCATTTATTTAGAAGCACGTTATTGGAACGTGGAGAGAGAATAGTTGAACCTGAAGGTTCTTACAAAGTAGCTACTAAAAATGGAAAAAGATTAAATTTTAATTTTTCAGCCTTCATTAGCTTAAACTTTGTACACTATGTGAAAATTACAATATCAAAAATTACAGTTCAAAGCACTATTTCCCAGCGTAACAAAAATCAACCAATTTAATGTTGTACATTCACACGTGAATTTTTCATTGTATTTCTAAAAGATTTTGTCAAATTATTGCCGATTTTCTTCTCGTCGGTTTTTGTTTGTATTTTGCCTTTCTTTTAATTAATTAGATAATTAATTAATTCAATAAGAAAACTTTTGTGCAATATTTGTGCAACATTTTAATTTTATAAAACCCAGACAGTTTTCCGGCAAGTTATATTGACCTGTTCTGCAGTTAGTGGCGCATTCTCGTAGACGTCAGAGGAAGCTACTCAAACCGCTTTTGTTGTAAGCTCACGCTGCCAACGTGATATTACAAAAGCTTTAGAATAACAAGTTATAATATTTTTAAAAGAAGTATTAATGTGTTAAATACATATAAATATATTAAAACCCATATAGTAAATGCATTGAAAACTGAATCTCTATTTCTATATAAATACGAAAATTTTTAACAAATAAATACGTTTAGCAATTTAAAAAAATCTTAAGTTGTATTATAAATTTAGTTGATAGAATTTTTAAAATAATACAAAATGCAATTTCCTTTTTCATAACCAAAATAAATTTGATTACAATTAATTTAGTTCACACTTTTTACAACAGTTTTACAAGTTCTTAGTCATACATTGGAAATAATTTGTGATTTCATTTAATTTTGCCTTTTTGGTGTACTAAGATTCAACCTACGTATTATTTCCTTTAAAATTAAAGCTAAAAAATCATTATAAATAAAAACATGTTTCGTTCCAATTTATAGACCAATTCTCGTTTTACACTTACGGGTAATTTTAAAACTGCCTAGTACGCGGGCGCGCGCGCACACAAATAAATATTTTAGCTTCATATAGGCCTACAGTATTGTTCTAAAGCAACACTGAGGCTGTCAGTGGTATTTCGTTTTTTCTAGTTAAACGTTTTTACTTTGAGTCAGTCAGACTAACGAAGACCCCCTCTCCGGTCTTCATTAGTAGTACTTTGATCCCCCCCCGCCGCCGATTAACGTACACCAACGGAAGGTGCCGACTATTTATATAAAATAATTTTTAAAAGTTTCTTTTTATAGCCTATTTTACATCATATTTTTCAGAACTAAATATTCTGTACGTTTTACGTAAGAATTTTACGTGTTACCCATTTTATTTTACTACAAACCTGTAAAATAAGTGTTTTCGAAACTGACTTTTGTGCATTACGTCAAATATTTTACCAACTAATAGTTACAGATCTTGGACCTGTGTTACGGCAGGTGTGTCATGATGAAAAAAATCAAAGTTCTTTTAGGATTTAATGTGGACATTTTTTATTTTACTTTGTTCAGAAACCAGGGAGAAACCTTTCGCTAGCCGTAACTCAATAGCGGACCAATGTTTATATAGCCTAAACTTTTTCATTACTTTCACCAGGACAGCAAACAAAAGTTCTGAAAGTTTCTGATGTATAGGTACTGGTGTGGCTTATATAGTTACTAGATGTCCTATTACTTTTCAAAAATATTCGGTATCAAAACTTTCGGCAAAAATCTCTGAAAATTGGTTTATCAAATTTTGTTCAAATTTTTGTCGTATTATATGATGAATGAAACTTAACACGGCGTAAAATTTTTCTTATAAAAATAGAAGCTCGATTTTTGTTTGATAGGTTCAAATATATAAGGTGTTGCAATCTCAATACGATTTTAAATCTAAAACAGAATGACTTTTTTACTTGAAATCGTGCAGACTGACATGAGTATGGACCGCTTGCAAAATATGAAGAACCGATTTTGAAAAGACCAATTTTTTTAGTTTTTTCTACCAGTGCACAGATTTTTTTTCCAAGCTTCACGTCCGTACTTAATGCCAATAAGACTAATGAGAACTAACGATAGGAGTTAACGGAAAGGGTAAAACGTACAGCTGTAACTGAGTCTCGAACCTACGACCTTGAGATGAGCAAGTTCAAAATCGAAGCAGACTGACCAATTATTTAGCTACCACGAACAGGCCAGCCCTCGATATGCACAGACAACGAAAAAAAATTATTTTGATTCAAGTGATCCGAAAATGCATCCATCAAAATGTCAATGTAAATTTTTTTCACCATCACAATACTTTAACTAAACTGTATATTAATGAATTAAAATTCATTCAAATTATAAAACTAACAAATTTGAAAAATGAATAAATTTGTATTTTAATTTTTACTGAACTAGATCTACAATATCTTGTGCCACTTACTAATTTGTACAAACAGTTTCAATGTGATTAATATTGTTCATTCTATATATATACGATTTATTGATTTCAAAACTTCACAAAACAGTCATACGGCAGTAATGTCTGTTCAATACACAATTTTTCAAACTGCTAGGCCTATGGTAGCATAGAACAATAAATTAATACAAATTAAAGTTTGTACAATTAATAGTTGTAAATTAATACATTTCTAAATTTTTTAACACATTATTAAGCCTGTAAAGATATAAGTTAATAAAAAGCAACGACAACATAAAATCTGGCAAACAAATAAGATCATTTGATTATCGTTTGCTGTGACTAACCCGCATCCCCTCCGCATCTCAATCAGTCCTCTTCAATCTTTCCCTGACATCGAGGTTTTCACCCTGTTACAGTGTGTACTCACCTCGCGTATATCACAAGGCCACTCATAAACGAAGCAATACGTGACGAGCGTTACAAAACAAAATGGCTGCTTTGTGTCGGTCACTACTTGAATACGGAAGTAAAAATAACAAACGTGAACGGGACATACGCAATATTGTATGGCTGCGCTATAACCAGAATCTATACAATTTGGAAGCGTACTTTAATTTTGTTGAAAATGCATTGAAGTTTTAATAGCTTTGAAACTCCCGCTAGCATGAACTTTCCTCCACAGATTTAATGAACGTATAGAGGCTAACTTTTTATTGTAAAGCGCTGTATAATTTAATGTCCAACGTACAAGTTGTTAATAATTTTAAGAGTTTTATCATTTTCCAAATTAAACAAAAGATCTCAACAACACTCCTTAGTTCAGACTTTATTAAAAATAGTCCAACAAGTATTAAAATTTTGAAAATCTAATACGAAAAATAATAATGAAAAGACGGAACAAATTTGGCAGTCAGGGACAAGGTTTTAATTTAAATATTCATTACTGAACTTATTTATAGACATAATACTAAATATAGAAAAGTTAGTGAAAAGGGTTTTGTAAGCAGAGAATACAGAACTAAACCAAAAATGCACGTGGGAAAATTAGCTCACTGATAGACTCAAGTGCACATTCATAGTAATGTGTAAGGCCTACAGCAAGCGTGGTGTTATCTTACATGATATTCGTGATATCGGAGTTTCTGTTTTTTCATACAAAAAGCGCTAAAAGGTTTTAATATCAAAAATCAGTTTCGCAAAAATATTTTTTTGAGAAGGTAGAGAAGGTATTAAATTTAACAAAATTTGATGAAAATCATTAAAACTAAATTTGCGAAAATCAGATTCTTATGGGTTTTCAGTTTTGTTTACAAAAATTTGCTTTAAAACAAAAATTACTGCCCAATTTTTTCGGGCATTTCAGTAGTACAGTGTGCTCAGACAATGAGACATCCGAATAAAAAATCACTTTTTTTAATTCAGGCAATCTGAGAACGAATTGCCTTCTACCTAAAGATCGTTCAGTCAATATATACTGTAAACTTCTTAAATTGAAAAAGTAAAACTTTCAATAGACATTTAAAACTACGTACAGTCGAAGTTTACAAGCTAATTACACAAATATTTAAACAGGTAAATCCATTTGGTAAATCACTGACTCGCTTTGTTGCACAAGTAAGCAACAGATGCCACAACAGTCGATTGCTCTCTTTGTCACACCAATTGTAATTGCATCGTTCTGTCTGTTCAGTTTAGATAAGGCAACGACAATAAACTGTAAGGCCAACACAATACAATGAAGATTCTAATTGGAAACGTAAACATATTTTAGTTGATTGGCAACTTTTGGGTAAGTTGGCAGTACTGCTAGCTGTATACACATTCTACAGCTAACTTCTAATGCTTGACACAAATAATCAGACAGCACAGAGTAACCTAACAAGTTCATTTTATTTTAATTGCGAGTAGGAAAGTGAAACTAAATTTAATGAGCTAAAAACTATACATATGTATACATTCAGTTGCAGCTAAAAACAGGAAAAACATAAATAAAAATGTAGAATTTCGTTCTGTTTAACACGTCATCAGACATAACGAAATGAAGGTATTACAATAACGTGAAAAAAATTAACATTTATTTATTAATTTTTTTAGCCATAATTAATTTACAGAGTACAATAAAAAAAATAAAAGTTTGTTAAAAACAAAAAGGAATAAAAATATTAAATTTTTCAAACCTCCATGGTCTATATGATGTTATAAAATAGAAGTCATATTAAAATCTGTTTTGTTTTTTCTAACTTAAACTGTCTTATAATTCTATCGTGAATACCACATTTTAGCTAGTATTTAGCTATTTTGAACCAACACAACAAGAATTAATTATTTTTTTAATTATTTATTTAATATTCATAACCAATCTTTACAAGATCGACTAATGGTTTACATCTACAACAAAATCACATTTGTAGGATAGCTATTACATTAATAACTTCCTTCACATCAGTGGAGCAGTTCATGAGGTTTGGTCCTCTTGAGGCAGCGAACGTTGCCGGCCACTTCACGTACTGCCTCCATCTCACAATTTTCATGCGTAAGAAGCCGTAGATTATGACTAGTTGCACATTTTTTAACTTCCTCTGTGACAAGTCTGATGTTTAAGTCCTGATGTAAATCATTGTTATGAATATACCATGGGCTATTGACTATTCCTCGCAAGACTTTGTTTTGGAAATTTTGGATTATTTTTATATTCGACTGTTTTGTACAAACCCACAATTGCAAGCCATATGTCCATACTGGTTTCAATATTGTTTATACATTAAAATTTTATTCTGCACTGAAAGCTCAGCGTTACGTCCAAGCAGCCAGTAAAGTTTTCTATATTTTATTCTAAGCTCTTCAAACTTTTTCTTTACATGGACTTTCCACTTGAGCTTTGTATCCAGGGTCATCCCCAAGTATTTGGCATTGTTTGGAGTAAGGAACAGCTTGAGCATTGATCAACAATGGATGGGTGGCAATCTTCCTATTGGTAAAGTTTATATGCACTGATTTTAAACTGATTTTTCATTAATTAATTGATGAGAAAAAGAATGTGTTTAAAAATACTTTATATTTAACAAAAATGTATTTTTTGATAATTGTTTTTTTCAATTGTATACTGTATTGATGATCAATTGTATACTGTACGTTTATTGAATTTTCTGGAAAAAATAGTACCTATTTTTTGTTCTGAATACCTTGTTCTGAATAACAAAATAGTACCTTTTGTTCTGAATACATTTTATTAGCCAATTACTACTGGAAAATGTGATAATTCAGCTACAAACATAGCAAGACATGCGTGTGCGTGCGCGCGCGCATGCTCTCTGTTTTTCCGCAATTTTAAAATGGAGGCTATTTCAATTCTTTTAAACAAACCATAACCTTCCACCTTATACGTTTTTGAAAAACTGTTACGCCCAAAAGTTTACTTTAATGAATTTCGAAATACGGCTATTAAATTCCAGTAAGAGTTTATCGAATTTTTATAATTAACAAAAAAATACAGTGAATTTAAAATGGCTGTGAAGTCGAGGCACTCATTAAACCAAAAACGTATACGTTTACTTTCCAGCGAGCTGTAGATTAGTTTATAAAAAAAATTGTTTATTTAATCTTGATGAAACTACAAACACACAAATCAAGAATCACAAATAATATATCTTACAAAGTTTGTATGTAACAGCAATAAATTATGAATGAATGATAAGTGAAAAAGCTATGACAATGTGGCACGTACACCACTATAATATATTGTAAGACTGTAAGATAAATCTTGTGAACCGATGTTTATTGAAGACCTGCCGACGTTGCGGACCATCCCTGCTCACAATTGCAAACTTTTATAACAGTAATACTAAGCCAAAACATAAACGTTTAAATTAAAATAACATAGAAACAGTAATTTAAATAACTGTTGGAGGAGTAATTGTCATCAGCTGTTAAATTTGTGAATATAGTACAGTACTTATTTCTATAACAGCTGCTCAATTTACTTATTTTTTTAAACGAGGATTTTTGTACGTTTAATTATAGGCTAAATTGATTTTAAAATAATTAATATATTTATCCAAAAGTATGTTTTACCGTTTAGGTTAATCTTCACCTAAGTTTTAAAAAATGTTCCATTAATATTCGTGTAATAATTATTCAGTTTTCGGTGTTATAAGACGAAAACGAAATTAAAATTAAAAAACGAAATTTTTAAAAGTAAAAAAATGCCAATTTATATTTTAAATTAATATTAAAAAATCACTTCATAGGTAAAATTTGATTTACCAAAAATTACATTCGAATACCATAACAAATACGGGTGCTATAACGTAACAGTTTATAATGTTTTTAAACCGGAACGATGCAGCGTCCGTCCGACGGGGCGGATGAATAGGGGGGGGCAAGCTCTAAAATCAAATATCAATTACTGGCATAAATGGGGTTGTTAATTATTTATATTACAATCTTGGCATCTTTGGTCTACTCTCTCAATGAAGCGGATGAAGGGCAAGGAGTCAGGGTGGCAACCTCCCCAAAGTAATTATTGTGGCACATTGTAGAGGAAAATTCAAACAGTTTATTATTATATATAACTGTACTCGGCAGTGGGGTCATAAATTTCACACAACTGTACTGTATATAACAAATTACCTATACAAGATTAAAAATTATTGGTGCACAAATTTTAAACAAACTATTAACATTATTTGAAAGAGGTCCTATGAAAACAACTTTATTTCTTAAAAATATAACACAAAATTGACTAATAAAAAAGGCGAAAAATCCACATGATTTCTCAAAATAGGTTAACCAAATTTTGCTCAAATTTTGGTCATATAAATAAACTGTACCTAATATTAACGTTTTATTAGAAAATTTGCCATCATTTGTGTATATGGAAGAAGCGTATACACGAAGTTTTTAGAAGGTTAGAGATAATTTCAAGGACATGTCGGTATTGAAATACAAGAAATCTTATCTGTAAATTAAAATCAATGTTATCCATCAAGTACAAGTTGTGTACACTTTAAATTCTGGATACATTACTTAAAAAATGTCCTACAAATAGTTGAAAATAAAGTAGCGCAAATTCACAGCAATTACAAAAATATTATTCACATAAATTAACGTACTTCATTAACTTAGTACCATCCTAAACTCCCCGCGTGGGCTACCTAAAGTCGCAAAACGTAATCACCATGCAAGGAATTTTATCTAAATAAATTTGTCAAGGATAATTAAATTTAATAGACAATAACAACGTTTTTGTGAAGAATTTTAAACATTTTATGATTATTGTAGCGACATGAACCTAAATTAAGATATTGCAATTAATTTAACATATATTTAGTAACGACAGTCGCCCCGCAGAAAATCTAGATAAACATAAACACCCATGAATAAAACAGTTTCCATCCGTGCTTTAAATTCTGAAGGTCACTGCAGACGTAATGAACTTTCTGGGTTAATGAACGGTTGTTAAGTAATCACCTGATCAAACAAAATCTTCCTTATAAGATTAACATGGAAACTTTGAAAGTCATGAGACTTAATGGTGTATATGGGCACAAAAGCGAACCTTAACTCGAAAAAAAATTAAGCAAATCGGTTGACGGCCGAAATGACTTGTATTAGGTTTAATCTTTTTGCTCTAATATACAGTAGATGCGACAGTTAAGGAAACCTTAAATACTGAAATTAGGTTTAGACGACAGGTAATCATCGTCATTATACCTTTTCATAATCGTCATTATGAACCTCCTTACATTATGAACATTACGAATCCTTACATTATGAACATTACGAATCCTTACATTATGAATTGTAGTTAGTTTGAATGCAATAATAAAATATATTATTACTACAGAACGACGGTATTGAACTGTATAGTCCTATACGCTACCAATAATTTTTATGGAGGAATTCGAAAAGAAAGTCATTAACTCTTCTGCATTCAACCCGAAAGTTCGACTCTGTATATGTGGATGGCTCCTTTGTCACCTAGTCTCACGGAGAAAAACAATTTTTTTAACGGAGAAGGCAAATAACAAAATTACATTCTTACATTTGTGTTGAAAGTAATACGTATGTCTGTAAGGGCTTGCATTCGTCCTGGTTTTCCCAGACAGTCCAGGATTTGCATTCTCGTTCAGGGAAGTGTATTGTCCTGCGTTTTGGAATAAAAAGTCCACTGGTTAGAGTTGTTTGAAGAATAAGACCGAGATGAATGTTTTGCAACGGTAAATTTCGATTGGTTGGTAGCTCTAATTATCTGCTTTTGAAGTAATATACAGAAAAATTTGATCTAGAGAAATTTTAAAAAGCAAAACTTTTAAAAAAATTTAATGTACTTCAAGTGTTAAATTCGTAAGACAATATATAGAAGTGTTAGGCCTCAATATAGAAGCCCGCAAAAGCTTGCACGATGGAAAGTATACATTTTATGATTACAATGACTTTTAATGCCCACAAATTAAATTGTTATACAAAAACTGTGTAGCAGACGAATTAATAATTTGCGTAATAGCCTAGCAAAAAGATCAGGCACTGTATCGATGACAGTATTAGGTGCAATGTGTCAGCAGACTGGTGTAGGCCGACGTTTTGTCTCAACGAAAAATCAAGGTTATCATCGCCGTGACTCCAAAATTAAAATGTAGAATAAAGCAAAATTAAAAAAAAAAAATTTTGAGGTATTATTGAAAAAAAATATATAACAAACAAAATACAATAGCAACTTTAAATATGTGCCTAAAACTAGTTAACAATAACATATATATCTTAAAAAATCACAAAATATACAAAACTTGTAAATTCGCCTTACAATAGTAACAAGATAAATTAAAGAAACATGAACGTACGTAGAAGTAATTAACAAAGTAAAGATTAAATATTTGTAATAAATACTCGAATATAAACAATCTCTTGCAGGGATGTAAAAAGGCCCTACAACAATAATATATAAATTAAATGTTATTTAAAAACTCCAGACAATGAATGAAGTCTAGGATCCGGTCAATGGCCGAGGCACTATCTCGCAACATCCCTAAACAATTGCCCAAAGCACACATAACAAACAGACTTTGGTTGTAGGCCGAGGACTCTGACAAAGTATTTTCCTACTACTCTGTTTGTTTATGTTCCGCTGTCTGAAGAATCTCCTCAGTTAATTTTTAGAGTAAATAAAAGAGGTGTAATGTGGTATTTACCTAGATTCTCATCTTTCATGGTGTTATGATTATAAGCCGTAAAAAAAACATTTATCAAATTAGGATTTTTTATTTTCTGCGTAAACTTTGCGTTATAAATATTCTAAAAATACACTCTAGGCTACAGTATGGATCTGAGCGTTGTGGAAGAAATACCTGAAGCAATTTCAAGCTTCTTTTTCCAATGCAAAAGAAGTTGCATCAGAATAATTTTTAAAAAGTAAATCGTATGCAATCGTGTTTCCGCTTTTGGTACGAGTTATGAACAACACTTCTCATCATATTGCAAATTAACATTAAATAAATAAAATTAAAACAGGCCGCTTAATGTACTAAATTTAAACTAAATTGTTTATTAACAAACGATCACACAAACATATTTATATTAGAAATATGTTTAGGCCTACCATTTTTTTTTTATTCGTTAGTAAATACAATTCAAACTTGTAGTGTTTACGTACGTGATATTTACCCGACAGTCCTTACTGTTTGTTATTTTGTTGGTAATCTTTTCTTTCTTACACATTCGATAAACTTTGTATATTCGTCTTCATTTATATTCAGAGACTTTTCTGGACATAAAATTTTGCTGCTCTTGTTAGCAAATTATTAGACGACACTTTGTCAGACATTTTAAAGGATCGAATAAAAACAATGATTTATCTACCAATAAAAACAAAATTCTTTGTGTCCATAGCAACGACAGCTGCACTGCTAGCTGATTGCAAACAACTAATTACGTGCAACAGACTGCCAGCACAACTGGTGGCAGAACGAATAACTTTTTAACAGTACCAAAAATAATCATCCCGGACTAAGCTGGAAAATAACAAAGTTCTGTACTCTTAGTGTGTATCGAAAATAACTACTTTTGTAGCAGTACGCTGAAAAACACTTCTCTGGACGCTAACGTCTTGACGACAGGATCCTGTAGACAAATGAGGAGATAATTTACGTCAAACGCCAGCTGTTAAGTGGCCTAACCTCCGCCAGTAAGCAACACTCAGCGATTCCAAATATTACTGCGGGAAAGTCAGCTGGAACCTCCAGCTGTCATTCAAGTGTACTTGACAATAAATTCGGCTTTTTGTCTTATGATTGAATGCCGTATTATGAAAACTAAGGTTATTGAATCTCAACGGACTAGAAGTACAGCCTCCATTGTAAAATCGTGCTCGATATTAGCGGCTAAATTCCAAGTAATTGGACTACCTGCCGCTACGAATGCTGCTCGGACAGGGGGTTGAGACCTTTGAAAAAACGTACAGTACTATTATCTATTTAACTGTAGGTGATTATTCTGCCGCAAGATGCCACCAGTAGCGCGTCTCACACTTCTCATAAGCATTATCATTCTACTACGTTTATATTCAATGGTATTCGAATTTGTCAATTTTACCAACTGCTTTGCAAACCAGTTTCCAGCTTTTATAGGCTTCCAGGAAACTTTATTAAGATATAACTGTTTTGTTAAACGGCTGGCTCTTTGTAAAGCATTACTTAACAATTCGCTTGCAAAAAATCACCTAATATCTTAAAAATAGATAAATATAAATTTACTGTATGGTTAAAAAGTAATTGACAATATAAATGCTAATTTTCAAAAAAAAAAAAGACTTAAGGATCCTTAAAAATGTAACTATTGAAATCTAGTTATTACGTTTTTAAAAGATATTACAAGCATGAATTAACGTTTGTGCGCTTAAAAGTAAATTAAACCCTGCTTACGTCTCCAGGGAAGCATTTGAAGATAATGTGTAGTCGCGAAGAGCCTTGGATTATTACAAAACAAAATCTAACTTTAAAAGAGAAACAACTTACAAAGTTTCAGGCTCGCGAGAATTCTCTCAGAACATTCATTCCGGAACTTCCGCGCTCTCAAATGCATAAACATAACTAACAAAAACAAGCGTAACAACCCGACCGAAATGTATCATCCTCGGATACTTCAAGTATTAAAATTACTTTTAACAACTTCTGTCCTACCCGACCGTTAAAGTTACATGCTCTGCTACACACTCCTTCAAAGAGTTGTCGCTGCGCTTACCTTCTCTGCCGAACTTTCTTTTCTTCTTTGTTGAACTGGAAGACTTCGATGTAGGAGCAGACGTTGAGTTGGTGTTTGCTGAAGATGATTTGTCTTTGTTTTTCCAACGAATCAACATTGTTTCACTGTTATTGTCTTTATTAATTTCTAACGCTTGTTTCGACGCCTACTCGATTTCTAAATCAACGAACACAGTGTTACAAGATTATTGCATTGCCACAAAATATATAAATATTTAGACAAATTATATAGGTTATCGATTAGTACGTGGTGAAACTGCGTTTGTGATACTAAGTAACGTTTGTGATACTAAGTAAGTCAAACGTTTGAATCACGATTTTTATTGTATAAATGAGGAATGTAAACACAATACAAAACACGTTTTAGTGAATGGTTTGAAACCGATGTATTTTTATAGTATAGTAAGTATATAACTGCTTGGTAACCCGCCAATCAGCTGATTCCTCAATCCCCTTACATTTACCTCATGAACAGTTTCATCACGCTTTTAGCAGTACATTAAAACCGGTATCCACAAACCAACCATTCATATATTTAAAACAATTATTTTACGTTAGTTTAGACTGTGATAACTATCAAGTGCTTAAACAAAATCTACTGATAAATAGAAAGCGTGGAAAACAAATAAATATCTCCAATCTGTAACCATTGTTATGATAAAAACGAATGCATACTCGGTGACAATTTAAATGCATTTTTACCTCCTTCAATCACACATTTAGGCAACACACAACACTTCTGTATTTTGTGAGGTCTTTTCAAAATTGAAGGCGGATCTCTTCACTTTGCGCTATAGTTTTCATTGCTTTGAAACCGGGATTTTCCGAAATTTATACTTTAAAGTGTTATTATAAAATCAATAAATTGCACTTGTTTGAAACTGGTAATTTTCTACTTAAATTTAGTACCTGAGCTACTAATTAGTACACAGAACTATTTTTGTAAAAAAGTAAAGAAATTTATACTTAAAAGTGTTATTATAAAATCAATAAATTGCACTTGTTTGAAACTGGTAATTTTCTACTTAAATTTAGTACCTGAGCTACTAATTAGTACACAGAATTATTTTTATAACAGCTTGGAAAAGTTCACTGTTCAACAAAATTCATTTAAAAATGATAAGGCATTTAAAAATTTATACATTTTTTTTATATGAACTTTTGCATCAACAATCTTAGACACCTCATAATTCACATTACGCGTTGATGTTCACTGTTGATTATGTTTGAAATTCGCTCTATCACGTCAGCGATACTCCCGTTGCTTTACCGTTAACCCTCGTCCCTCGTCCTCATTAGTCTAACTAGCATAAAGTATGGACTTTACGCAATTGGTTTTTCAATTTCCTCAATCACTACCGTGAAGCAGTACAATTAATTAATTAATTAATTAATACAACAGAATTAATTTGAATAGTAATTAATTATTGTAAACAGATTTGCAATAGACCCACACTATGTAAAAAGTTTTAGATCTCTTTAAAAATAAAAAAGGAAGTAATACAGAAGAACCTCGAGGCGGCTCACTCAGTGATATGACTGCACTGAGATGTGCCGGATGACTCGGAGAGCCGCTCTATATTACCGTCACGGCTGAGACAAGACAGTTCAGTTCAGATTGTCAGATCATTTAGATTTGAGCTTGTTAAAAGTGAAATGATGCGTTAATACAGTGTTAAGATTAGTTGGATGTTAACCAACAAGGTGTATCTGAATCAAACTTTTTGTTTAATTTATTAGTCTGTTTCCCTTTCTGAACGATGTCAGTGTTGTCTGCGACGTAGTGCATCGCGTACCACTTCGACAACACGTTAGGTCAACGCACTAATACTATCAGTGTATCTGCATGGCCTACAGTTGAAAATCATTCGTAAAATAGGGGTTGGATTCTGATATATTCAGTTTTAACGAAACCCTTTTTGTAACGAATATAGACCGTACTTATCCTCAATATAACGAACTTCGTTTTTAAGAATATTCCGATATAACGAATTTTTTTGATTCTTGAAATTCGTTATAACGAGGTTATACTGTAGTATTAAAGCGTTATAGTAACAGTGTACAGAAACGTTTATAACAATATCTCGTGTATGTTTCCAACAGATGTTACATACAGCATAATTTTATAAAAATTACAGTCTATTATCAGACTTCCGATAATTTAAAAGATCTTCAACCCTCGAAATGTTCAGCTTAAAAGATTTACCTCGGTCCAGCTCAATTATCGGAATAAGTTGAAGCTGGGGTAGTTCCACCCCTACTCCACCCTGCTCTCGACTCGTCTGCTTCGATGCCAGATTTAATTGGATTTAGCAGATAACAATAATTGAGTAAAAATAAATGTTTAGCGGATTGTAACGATTATAACGTATTAAAGTGCGCGTATGGAAAAAGGATTCCATTAAAAACCCTGTCAGCAGCCGGTTTCGAGCTTGTAAACAGAACCCCGCTTATGTCACGAAAAGCTGTTTTATAATAGCCTAAGTTTTAGAAGCATCATCAAACACTTATTTTCAAAATATTGTCACCTTAAAAATAGAAACGTATCACGTAAATTAAAAGTGCTAATTTTACATTATATATAGACTCGTTCGTGAAATTTGTAAAACATAAGACAAAAAAAATTTTTTTTAAATTTTGAAAACCCTTTATTTTGTACCAGTTTTTGATAGCTAGCGAACTTGTCCAAACTATTACCAAAAACAATGTTTGCATTAATTTTCACGAGAATATGGATTTGTAACCGCTAACGCGTTAACATACTATAAACTTTTGATCGACTAAGAAAAACATGTTAAAAAAATTTTTTCATTAAATGTTAACAGTTTTTAATAAGAAATGCTAAAGCCGAAAAACTTTACAACCTTTCTTACTAGATTCGTTTAAAACATACTCAATTTCACGACCAGCATTAAAGCCGTACTATCAGCTGATAAATATTTTATTTGCATTTCGAATTAGTTTTATCAAAAGATGGTAATATTATTGAAAGTCTTAATATAATCATCTTTTTTCCGCTAGGAATGTTGTTATTTTGTTGGAACGTAACTTTTTTATTGTTATTTCGGAATAATTCCATTTACCAAAACTTTTGCCTTACACAAAAAGCAGTACAGCAAAACGTTTTAATAATGGAAATATTCCGAAACGCGTCAACAAATATAAAATGTTTGAAACTAGGAAAGGCAATGTACTCAACAAAATGGTATTATTATTTTTGAAAATAATCCGTTATTCTGCAATTGTTTTGCGAAACTTAACATGTGGTGTTAAAATAATGTTAAAAAAAATTTTAATACTAATATCTTATAAGTAATTATTTTTTAACAAAAAACTGACAACTATTTATTGTTTCTGTGTTAACGAGTTTACGTCATTGCCGGACCCTGCTCACTACTGTCTGAGAGTGAGCAGGGTTGTACTGCAAAACTAGCAGGGCTGTAACCAAACAGTGGTTTCGCTTTTATCTCGAACAAAAAGTGCAATCATGTTGATAATCAAGCACAAACCACGAGTTCATCATTCGAAATATTCAGTGTTATACGAGTACAATACTGTATTACTAACGAAGTAATATTCGTGCAAAAGATGGCAACACTGCGCAGAACAGCAACCACATTATTGTTCTTCAGAGTGAGCTACATCTCCGAAAGCCGAGAGGTGAACTCTATTTTTTATGAACTGAATGGCGGACACGAGAACGGGTGGGAAAACCACTTCTGTTGCTATTAAAAATGTACAGGTGCAACGCCAGACTGTAGTAGTGAGGGTGGATTGCTTTATTTCAATATCACTGACCTGTAGACACGTCAAGGGATTATTTCGAATTATTTAACCCTTTATTTGAATTTTTCATAATGTTATAGGTGCTCATTAAGACAACCAATTTTTTTAAAAAAACAACCTCTAAGGTAAAAAATAGGCGTAAAATCTTATTGGAAAAAACATTTGCTCCAACTTTAACCTAAAAAGTTGAAAAATCATACGCCTGCAACAATTCAGATTCAAAACAGAACAAGTAACAAATATTACACTGCAATCAACAATGGTTGGTTGAAACAAAAATCACTAATTAGTACACACATTTGAAATAAACATTTCTATTACTTTCTTAAGATGTTCCATTGAACCACATACGTTGCAAGTACTCCAGTATATCCTACGCTCTTTTACTATCAAGGTGGCGGAACGATGGCTGGAAGCAATTCATTAACAGGCGGTAAGCCGTAACAGAAACCCAGGGAAGACACAGAGAGGGGTAGTCGGAATTTATGGCAGAGCAAATATCCAAAGAAATAAGATACACCGCTCGAGAAACGAGGAGGGAGTCAAGGCAGCATAAATATTTGCACAGACAGACATTGAAGGATCGCGCTAATGGAACTGTTACCCTGTGCTTTGCGAAGAGGTTAATTTATAGTTGAAGATAGGGTAGGAATGGAAGGGGTTGACATTAAGCACTTGTTTTTATTGTCAAACTATCGTAACAAATTGAACAATGCATTAACACCTAGCATACACTTGAGTGTTTAATGAATTCAGAGAGGATTGTAATCAGTGCATAAGAGCCAGCTGTTATTTAAAGCTGACATTTACAGTCTATAAAATATAATTACGCAATCGAAATTGTCTACCCCTGTATGAATCGTTTGGATCCATGTACATACTATATACTACCATAAAAGCTTTACTCTGTGATGTTTCAAGCAAACAATTTGCCATAATAAAAACATCAGTGACGCACTTCTAGCGCCTAAACGATAAGTCGAAATATCATGCAACTTGTTAGTTTTTAATCTGCAAGTAAAAACATAGTAAAAAATAAATTGTGCAAATATTATACACACTTTCAATTATTTCACACACAAAAAACAGCCAAATTTGTTCATGCAGTATACGAGTAATTGAGGAAACTTATATGCAATTTGTTCAATAAGTCCTAATTTTTTTTTACATACAGTACCGCAAAGGTTTTGTTTGGGTACAATATCCGTGAAATTTTATCAAAATCATTACAGCAAGTTTTGAGACTTTTCAGTCTTTTAGAAAAAAACATTACTTTTTAAACTAAAAAATTGTTCCTAGATATGGGTAAACTAAGCCAGTATTCAAAAATATCAATGAAATCTGTCAAGTAGTTTAGGTTACATACATGCGTACACACAAACAGACCGAGGGTCATCCACGTATATCCTTTCGAGGTCGTAAAACAGACCACCTTATACAGCAATCTGTGTTAAAACGTAATTTGTGTGTTAGCATGGATATGATTATTGGTGCAGGACCCCTGAAGCTGTAGTAATCACATCAAGAAAAAATGTAATAGAAGTTATATTACTAGTAGTTCAAAGAACAGGATATTTTTAATTAATATACAGCACTCTTGCGCGCTCGTAACTTTTCCTGCAATTTAACCGGTAACTGTAATATTTAAGAAAAACGTAATTTGACCAACTTCACTGGACATATTTTTATTGTATTGTAAATATTCTTCCTCCCCGAAACAGTCAAAACTATGATAGGTCTTGCCATTCAGCCAGTATTACTGGATATAATTAGAAACTACACTTTCATCATTAAATCAGAGAACGCCATCTTGAAACGGAAGTGAATGGAAAAATTTTAATACACGTCTTTCGGAACTTTATACATTTGTACCAAATTTCAAAATAATTGATCAATGAGTTTGGCCAAAACAGCGTACACTCATCACTCTAAATCAGAGGCCGCCATCTTGAAACGGAAGTGAATGGGACAATTTGTACACATACTTCGTTCGGGATTTATACCTTGTATTGGTACCTTCGTATCAAATTTCAAAACAATCGGTCAATACGTTTGGCCAAAACTGCGTAACAAACAAACACATAGATCAAATGCCGAACGGTCGTTTTGAAATACAAAACTCGCTTTGCTCGGTTTAGTACTATAAATGAATTAAACATTAGCGAGAAGAATGATCTTCCTGACAAATTTACTTCAATGTTTCACTTACTGTTGTCAGTAAAAATAAAATACATTCTTCTTAGTTTTATTGCATTCTGATAAACGACCAAGAAGACATATTTAAAACAATTTTTGAAAATCAGCAATTTTAAACGTGTTACAACTAATTAACAATACGAAGTATAGCCTACTATAATCGAAAAATTTTAGAAAATTCTACTGTTAGAACTATTAGTTCTACAGCCTGAATCCAAAAACGAATGTATTTATGGAGTGCACACTTGAGGTAAAAGTTACTGGGACGTTCTGTCTTATCGGCACTCAGGGTGAGACTGGGGCTCCACCAACCGAGACGGATCGTACTCGCGCACAAATATTTAAAAAGAAACTTGCTTGTCATATTTAATCTGCAAATACGAAAAACGTAAAAGTGGAATTAGAAAAAGTAAATACTGAATTCATCCTTACAACAGCTAGAGGTACACGAAGGGAGCTTTTAATGTATGCTTGATGGATCGCAGGGAAGACGATGACAAACATTTTTTTACGAAAGTCAATTCTTGATCTTTAGAAGATTTAGCAGGTCGAATTAGCGACGCACTACAAGGAAAAGAAACCTAAATATCTCATACTACCCTTGCAGATGTATTTATGTTTAGCCGCCTCGGTTGATATTTGCGGCTATCGCCTAGTTGATAGCATACTGGGCTTTCACCCCAAAGACCCGGGTTCGATTCCCGGCGAGGGCTTGGCATTTTCATACGCTATAAATCATCCCATCGTCTGCATTAGCCCAAGTGTGCACAATAGTCGGACGTTAAACACAAAAAAAAAAAAAAAATATTTATGTTTATTATTTGGTCTTTATAGTCCTCATGACTAACATACCGAACCACCGGGCGTTTTTACTTCGATGAAAAGTTCGACATGCACATTTTCATACTACATCGTGTAGAGACTTCACAAGCTACCGTTACGACAGGAGATATGACGCTGCGACAGATGTGCGCTGCCAGCTATCAGGATGTAGAAATATGACGCGCGTCACACAGGTACCTGCGGCAACCTCGGTGACAATCAGGAATGACGCCGTGTCAATCCTAACAGTAGTTGCTTTGCGTTCCTTCTTATGCGATTTAAAATGAATTTTTCAATCGTCCCTATAATTTTGCAAATGCGCACCATTCCTTTAGCAGTTCGTCTCCGTAAGTGTCCTTGCGAATTGTAATTTGCTCAATTTTAGGTCATTTATAAAACTATTTTAAGTATTCGATTTTTACACTTGATCTCGGTAAAATTAGTTTCTAGTGTTCACAAAATCAAATGCTCAAATATTCAAACAAAACGTACAAACATTTGTTATCTTTCCCAAAAATCTGGATTAGCAGCTATCGGCAAAATTCGATTTTTTTTTCGGCGAAAAACCGTTAAGGTTATCATCGCCGTCATGCAAAATGAAGGTATAAAAAAAAATTAACAAAATTTACTTATATATATAAATAAAACTACAACAAACTATAATAGTAAAAATAAATTAAACAAAATTTAAATAACAGGTATAACTATATCAATAATAAATACTTGATTGAGAACTAAATAACAATTAATAATGAATAAAATTTAATAACAATTCGTAAAAGTATATATAAACATAACAGAAATAAAGTTATTTAGATAAAATAAATAAATAAAATAACACAAGAAATAACAACTATATAAATTAAATTTTATTTAAAACATTCAGACGATGAAGGAAGTCTAGAACCCGGTCAACGGCCGAGGCACTATCTCCCAACATCGTCTGCAAACAGTTCCTCAGACCACACATAACACGCACATTTTGGAAACCATCACAATCGGGCAAAATTCGAGTAACTGTTTCACGAAATCAGTTACTTATTTTTCTTTAATTTTATTCACGTACATAAATATAACTTAAAAATACATACTTTTTTCAATGTCGGTTCCTAAGACAAGAAAAAAATCAGAAAGCAATCCACACGATTTGTTTGTTTAGGGCTTCAGTTGAGCTTTTTCTTTAAAACAACTGAATAATGAGAGAAGAAAGTTTCATCAAAACTGCTGCACCTTTATGAATATATTTACACAACATATCTTATCTTACATTAATAAAAAGGAATGTTTGTGTGTATGTGTGGGGGGTAGCTAAATCTATGGCACACGGAAATCTGAAATGTTTATGCCAGTTAGACTAATGAGGTCGAGGAATCATCGTTAACGGTAAGGGAGAGCTTTATAAGCAAACAGAGAACTATATATGCATGTATGCATGTATGCATGTATGCATGTATGCATGTATGCATGTATGCATGTATGCTTGTATGCATGTATGCATGTATGCATGTATGCATGTATGCTTGTATGCATGTATGCATGTATAGTACATCCAAGGTGAAAACGCTGGAATTTTACAGGTAACACTGGCGGATAGAAAATATAGAAAAAGGTAACAATGTGTTGAAGGTAAATATTTGAAAAGAGTTCAGTATTTTGTTAATTGAAATCAGTTTTAGACTTTAATCTAACTGAATTGCCCACCTTGAGCGCTTAGAACTGCCAATTCACTCGTTTATCTCGAGTGCACATAAATCTTATACAACTCTGAACCAGTAAGAAAATATCCAATTCAATTGAAAAGCAAACGGCAAATGAACAAAAACAGTCGATGGCAAGCTTTATAGGAAATACGGGTATAATCTAAATTGGAGTCGGAGGATCAGGTCTGTAATGGGATCTAAGGATGGAGGGTGATAGGAAGACGTCGATAAGAGGAATGGAAGAGGTTAAATCTGACCAAATTAAGGGGAAGGAGGGGGATCTCTGGCAGCAATTTGTCCTTAATCCCAGACTCTGCAGCCAAAGTGAAAAGCATGAACCTCGGTTCTGCTGGCCGTCAGGAACACAGTTAATTTTATTTCCGGTTTTAAAAAAATAACGATTAAGTGAATAGTGTTGTCACTACTTCTTAGGCGCATTATAGAAATCATTTCAACTTCAAATTGAGACCATAAGTGGAAAATTATATTCCTCGTAACATCACATACACTTTCAGAACAAAACACAAGTAAGTAATTTAATTAAAATCTTATTTTCTATTTTTGTTTAATTAATGAAATGAATGTTTAGAAATATGTAGAACTTATCTTTTATGTATTGTTACTCTAAGCATTCTGATCAGTTTTGTACTAAAAATAAGAATTTGCTGTATTGAAACTACATGCATGGGGTACCTACAGCTTCGTCAGAACACCAGAGACTTTCACATGTTAAGGCTTTACAATAAAATAAAACCGACTTAAAACCGATAAAGGTACGTAAACAAAATTCCAGGAGCAATGAGAGTGCAGGCATATGTGACTGAAATTGCGTGTGTACCAAAACAGCTGATTGCTAAAAAAACACATTGTTGAAAGTAATATTTAAATTATTACTGTATCTAAGAATATATTTAAGACTTAAATAATTATTGACCGAATCAGTTTTGAAAGTACAATCGGTAAGATAAACTACGCCAGTTCAAATATGCAAATGTTATAAAAAAAACTCTGCTTTTAATAAACAGTAAACACTGTAGCCTAATTTAGGTATGTAATGTAAAATCCGGTTATAGTAGGTTTCAATGTGTAAATATTTCAATAACGTACAATGTTAGAATTCAGATATTATTTTTATAAGTTATAGTTTAAAATACGAAATTAGAACAAAGTAAGGCCTATTATATTAAATAATCTAAATATAACGAATGAAACTGCTTTATTAACAGGTCATTCAAAACTATAACGTCTATTGAAACAGAAATTCATATTAAGACGAAATAATAGGACTACATGGTTTTTCAAAGATTTTACTCAGGAAGATATGTATAATCTTAAAATATAAGTACTGGATTAAAGATTAGTGTATTATACGTTGCTTTCTCAAGAGTTCTTCGCTAACGCAAAAGAAACTCACGAACAAAAATTGAATGAGGATTCTGTTGTCACTTTGAACATTGTTTACAAAGAGGTGCTACAACACAGTTCAACTTCTTGTTGTAGCCTACTTTGTTGTATGCTATTCGTTTCTTTTTCCCAGTAACTGCGAAAGGTCTCACGGTCCCAATACTTTTAAATTAAACAAACACGATTTACAAAATATTTATTATTACAGCTCAGTAGCAAATTTCCATTCGTAAATGTGTCAATGATAGTACTTGTAACGCCTATAAATAGATTTTAAGAACCACAAAAATGTACACCGATCCTTGCCGTTGAGGTTTAGTGTTAGCACTCTTAGGCAATTGTTTCCGAGATTTATTTAAACTTAATACACAAATAAATTTTTGTACAATAGCTGGAACAAAGTTTTTTACGCAGCGAAATCCGTATATCCGTTTCAAAATGGCGGCACGCGGATAAAAACATCGCAATCAGCGAGCTGTTATCAGGTGTATTTCCTTACTGAATTTAGCACTAGGTCAAATCCCCAAGTAGGCATGCACCGACAAAATACTTGTAAAACTACGAGAACAAATCACGTGACCGCCACGTCGCATGTTTAAATACAATTAACTCATCTCAACACGTTAAAGTGCAACTGATTTATTCGTGGTTGCGTTGTACTATGCACGCCATTCATAAAGCGGGCTGCAACCTGCGGATCTGGAAACTATTGAAACAACTTAATTTAAAGGAAAAAGTCAACAAGTTAATGTTTTGACTTAAGCTATTACCGGTAACTTGGTTAGGTTAAGTTGAAAAGGTGTTCTGATGCTTAACGTTTAACGGTGTTAAACAAACACTTTAGCGCCAACTTTTCTCACACAAAAACAACATAAGTGCAATTCCACTCTACTGCACCACTCGCAGCTTCAATTTAACACCCCTAAAGTAAGAAATGTATACATAACCTAAAAATAAACGTGTTAAACACTTCATATAACTAAAACAAAAAGCTATTGTCCTAAATATCAGCTGTTCAGTGGAACAAATTTGTTCAGATACGTCAGCTGTTTAATTATCAGCTGATACAAATTGTTCATGCATTATTATTAGGTATGAAATTAATTGTTTTTCGACTAGTTTTACTTTAGTCAAGATAATCGCCTTGATTTATTCAAACTGCTACTGGAGTATAAATATTTTAAAAAATAATAACCAAATTCTGATGTACTACTTTTAAAAAATTAAGACACATTTTGAATTTTTTTTTTTTACTGACAGTTACAACGGGTTTTTATGATGATAGCGGAACGTACGTTTTGTTTGTTGTTGTTTTTTTAAAATCGATTTTTTAAATTTTCTGTTGATTTTTTACCAACTGTAAAAGTCAGAAAACAGTTCAAATTCATTGAAAGCACAGGCACATGTCCACATAATCTTTAAATCGATTTTACTGATCATTATTACGTTCTATATGCAATACTACAAAAACAGTTGCCACAAACAATATAAATATGTTTTTTTTAAAGTTTTGACCGAAAAAAGCTTGAAAAAATGTTTCTAAACCACAGCTAAATATACCAAATTCTGCGACATTTAATTTTATAATCTGTCATTTCTTTTTTTCTCCCTGATAAACGCATAAGAATGGCCAATTTTTCACGATCCACGCACTTTCTAGGCAATTATGCTTCGTAAAGTGTACAATTAAAATCATTATTTTTAATTATGAAACAACGCTATTTTTTTATAAAACAATATGCTTTATTAATAATAAAAAATACTTTTCTGAAATATTACAGAACAAATACTCGTAACATTAGGAAAATTTAAAACGAAAATATTTTACGTTTATATTTAAATAAAAACTAAATTCATTAAAAATCAGAATATTCCAAATACACATCAGCACAATTATAATTTGAAAACACGTTTTACACTAACACAATCGATTCACAATTTAGTTTGTAAACATCGAGGGCGGTGGCCGTCCCAGGCGGAGTGCTGGTATTAAATTCGTGGGGACGTTTTATAACCTATAGAATTTATTATAACACATTCTGAAGAATTAAAATATTCCTCAGTTTACCGGAACATAAAACACCGAGCTTACTAAAAAGTAATTAAACCGTTAGTTATAGGTAAATAAAGGGGAGGAGAAATATTTTCGTACAATTTCAAAGTGGAACTAAACAATTACACAATGTTTACGTACATTAACCTATTTATTGGCCTATTTTTTTCTGAATACTACGTTTCTACTACGTTAAAGATATCTCAAATGTTGGAATAATGTTATAGTACTCTACAAATTTCAATTTATTTTGTTCGAAGTTGACGGCAAAAGTGCATTAACCTAATTTAGTCAGATAGACGTTTTGAATAGGTGTGGTCATCAATAGAAACCTGTCTAATATTTATATCCGGTAAAATTAGTTGATATGTTTATTTTTTATTCTTCCTTTTAAAATAACTTCGCAACCAATTAAAATACGTAATGAAAAATAAATAAAACTTCTTTATTTTACTTCTTTTAAGTGAATTTAAAGAAAACTTGTAAATTCCAAAGAAAAGTATTTGCACACTCTCGTATATGGTAAACTATTACTATATTTAAGTTACACTTAAATAAAAAAAGTTTTTCTAAAACAAAGTTATCACAGTCAAACTAACGCTACTGCATGCACATTTCCCTGACTCACAGATTAACTGTAACACTTTACCAAAAAATAATCACAAAAATCAAATCATCGTTAATATATCCTCTAAGTGGATTATATATTGGCACAATAATTATTTTCAACTAAGATACTCGACGCTATTTATATAAACTAGAATACATTATATCTATAAATATAGACTGATATTTGTTTAACAAACAGTAACAAATCCTTTCATATTAACACCATTTGTACCGTCCGAAAAATTTGGCACATAGTAATTTTTTGGCGCGTACTATTTTTTTACAAAATCACAGATACGACCCGGCCCTTCCGTACATCTGAAATTTTGCACAAGATCGTCTCCTATCCCCCCTCACTCACAATACAGGAGCAGTGACGTCACGATTGAGCCCTTCACCGAGCAATCGATAAAGTGGGAACTGAAGCTCTACTAATATTGCTAAAAACATCGAAAACGATGTACAAGTCAATTGAAATATATCAATTGTAGACATATTACGTGTGTAATTTATTGTGCATTATATTGTTGCGAGAAGAGGGGTGCGACTGCCATGAGGTGGGAACGGAGGGGTTTCTACGGTTGACCAGAATGTGTAAGCGGCCGGAATAGGTATAAAAGAATAACACAAGTCACTACAGTGCTGGTGTTTTGCCCTTTAAAATGTCTGGGAACCATGAAAACTCCCGTTTCTCAACTTTTTAATTTGTCAAAATGTAATATATTAGTTGTTATTTTAATATTTACTCGTACTTAATGAGCAACTTTGTGATATACCGTTAAAAAGTGATTACAATAGTAGATAATTAATTTTTTAATAGTAATTTAAATGTATGACGTAACGCACTGCCCTTACTTACAAAGTTATTAATGTCTTTTAACACACTCCTTTCGTATATTTTTCTTACCAATATAAAAAAATGCAATACAAACTAAGTGAAAATATTCACTACATTAATTGTGTTGCAATAAAATGTTAGCGACTCATTAAATAATTTCATAAATATAGCTTATCAAAGGTGGAGCAGTAATTAAGAAAACTAAATCTGTTTTAGTAAGAACAATACAAAGGGCAGTAAGCCTATTGGAACGCTTTCCTTATGTTTTATTTTGATCCTCGAGAGACTTTAATTCCACTGCAAGTTGCAAGAGTGCCGGTTGCAGGTTGTAGTGATTCCTTTGACGCCACCCTCTAGACGTCTGTCAGCTTCGTCTGTCTAGCCGACTGTCTGACCGTGGCATCAAAGGGATACGTGCCGCAGAGTAAAATTAAATGCACTGACAGAGAAACAAAGAGCGACAAATACAATGTTCTATTGCACGCAGCATGCACCTATTCTTGTTTGTCCGCGGACTATAAATATATGTGTTTAGCGGGTCGATGATAACATTCGGATTGGGGTAGCACAGTTACGAAATCAAATAAAGCTGTGATACAAATTTGGAAAAAAAGTCTTATAAATACTAAAGACGTCTTTCGGGCTTTATATAACGTACTAGTTTCAACACAATCAGCCAATGCGTTTGATTACAACTGCGTAAATTAGAAGCTGATATCTTGAAACAGAAGTAAACAAGAAAAGCTCACAAATGCATCATTTGGGGTTTATACAAAATATATTCGTACCAAATTTCAAAAACAATCGGTCGGTGCGTTTGGCTAAAACTATGTTCACTCGTTATTGTAAATCAGAGCCAGGTCATCTAAAAGGAAGTGAATAGGAAGAAGTCTTACGCATATAACTTTTGGGTATTATACAAGGTACTTTCATATCAAATTTTAAAACACTCGATTAATGCATTTGGTTAAAACTACGTAAGCTCGCCATCTTGAAACAGAAGTAAATGGGAAGAAGTCTTACGCATATATCTTTTGGGCTTTACACAAGGTACTTTCATATCAAATTTTCAGACAATCGATCAATGCGTTTGGCCGAAACTACGTAACAAACACACAAACTAAATGCCGAACGGACGAGTTGAAACAGAGACCTCGCTTCGTTCGGTCAACAAATTTATAGAAACTTTAAATTGTAAAAATCAGTTTTACAATAAACGCCGCGGAAGGTATTGCATTAAACTTGTACCGAAGTGCTGAGTAGTTCTCATAAAACAAACACTAAATATAACTTTAATAAAACCAAGTCGACACATTTAAAAAGAACAATGTAGGTCAAAAGTGATTTTAAACTTTTTTCGTAAAGGAACTTAAGACTTTAATTCAAAATAATCACTTCACTTAATATTCAGTAAAATATTCAGTTCTTTGTCAACTTCAAGATACAGAACTGTTTCGTAGATCACAGTTAGCTCCGAGGTAGTTAGTCACCGGTCAGACTGCTGCGCCTCAACCTGCACAGATCAAGGTCGTAGGCTAGAGACTGAAGTTACTGCCGAACGCTTTACACTTCCGCTGAAGCCGGTATTTCGTTCTCATTAGTCTAACTGGCATAAAGTATGGACGTTAAACACACTTCTTTCAATAAACGAAAGACTTGATATTTTAAAACAAACGCGCGATCTCTCTTTACACACGCGCGCGCGCGCACGTACAACAATGAATATTATCACAGATGTATTAACAACTAAAACATTACGTGGTTGCCTTATAAAATTATAATTATTATAATAAGTTTATTATTAATATAAAGAATGTTTATTTATGTTAAACATCTATTTATTATCACTATATTCAGTGTAATAATCTGCCTTCCCTAGCTTCGTCAATTCTACTTTCTCTGACGCGTTTCGGAGAACCTCCATCTTCAAAAACTATCTCTATACTGGTCACCAATATTATGGCTCGTCCTATTTATAATTTTCTAGTTCCACCTCAACCTTCCTCTATTCAACACGTGCACATTAAACCTAACGTGTTCGCTAAAAGAAGAAGAATATAAAAAGAATCTATTTATTATCATTATAATAAAGTTCTTCTACTCACGACCGGTCCAAAATAAATTTTTTACATGTCTCATAGGTTTCTTTGATTTTGGCTACTGTCATAAACAGGGTTAGAAAAGCTTAAATTTATTGGTGATGCTGTTGTCGGGTTTATTTTATATTGCGTATACGCTTGAAATTCCACCCGAACAATCACTGAAATGCCTTTCTTTGCATTGTGTAAAACATGTAAATTAGTTTCCATGTCGAAATAAATGCAGTCGTCTTTCATGAAATGCTCTGCGTGTTTGGAAGTGTGCTGAGCGTTGTTGTGGAAGTGTTCTTTGAACCATTGTGTGAAGGAACAACTTACTGCTGTCACTGCAGGTGAGCATATGGACACCATAATTTGTTTGTTATTGCAGATTGTTGATCAGCTGATTGATTAAGTTATTTGAAGGGCGGTGGGCGATTTTGTAACCGTTCCTACTAAAAATATCGAGTACACGATCCGGGATTGCATTTCACGTGTACGAATCTGTGTGTGTTATTTGTGAACATAGATTGGGATGATTTATTTATGCCTTTAATAAAACTGAAATCACTACTTTCACGTAGTTCATAAAAGTAAATACAGAAAGCGCTTCTAGCTCAGTAGCCGATAGTTCGCTGTACGAGGTTCGAATCTAGAACCTTCGACATTTTCCGTGTACTACAACGATCCTCATCTTCATATGTCTTACTGACTTAAAGACGATAAATCACAAGAACATTGGTCTACACCTATTAATAAAATTAATTTAGCAAAATTTGAACAAAACCTGAATTCCTTTCGCTCATAAAGTCAAAATTGTATTTTTTTATACATTTCTCTTATAAAAAATTGCCGAGATTTTTTTAATGTTTTAAAAAGATCAGCTGTTTTACATATGTTTTCATTATTAAAATTGTATTTTATTGATTTACATATTCTACCTGTTTTCTAAATTAAGAAAGTTTTTCTAACTATATTTTTCTTTACGTTTTATAACAAAAACGTGTTCTACATAACTTGATCGGTGCTCATTTCACGGTACCGGGTTTCGGTTTTACCATGATGGACTTTAAACAAATTTCTCTACTTACAATATACACTACAGGTAATAACGTTACGAATTACGTGGTATGATAGCAATACGAGTATCTCACAGTTATAAAAACTGTCTAAAAAGAATAGTCTAGGTCTATAACTGGTACGTCATAACTGTTCATTTGGGTTTGTGAAGCTGTTAGCAGAAATTAACATCGGCAACGTCGCACTGCCTGGCTATCAGCTGACAGGTTAAACAGTACAGGTATTATTATTACAAGAAACAGCTGAGTAAAAATACGATAAATAGAATCAATATATTCTCTAAGTAGAAATAATAAAACTCTTATTCTAAGCTGGTAATAGCCAGATCAATATGAATTTTTAACAGAAATTAACACGAAAAATTGTTTATTAAGAAGTAAATTTTAAATGTAGTTTTCATGCAGATTTAAAGAAAACGTTGTCTGCAGATGAAGCCCCTGATTGTGAGGCAGTGCCATCATGAGTAATGTTCAACGGCCAACGAGTGCAGCTTTGCTAGGTGGTGAACATTCCAAATGAGAAGTTAGAATGGACAAACTTTTTTATGGTTTTTTTATGGTATTAAATGAACAACGTTTCTTCAACATAAACTAGATCTCTGATTGCAAAGAGCCTTATAAAAATGCAATTATGCAAAAAATGTGAATAAAAAGAGAAAAGATTTAATTAATTTTAATTGAGAAAATAGTGCCCTGACTGTGTACGCCATTTCCGAAGACTGGCGCTACGCCCCCATTTGTTCCACTTTTAAAGTAGAGATAATGCTGAAGCGTTCATAAAATGGTCAATAATAAAAATCAGCTTTCAATAAAATTTTAAATGTCGTCGGTAATTATTATTGCCAAGCAGTAATTTGTATAATCGCTGGAAACGTTTTGGAATCATTCTTCTGGTTATAACTAAGAGGTAATTGAAAACCGAACTTTGAAAAGTTCTTCAACCCAAATTAGGCCAGTATTTAGAATTATTCTTCAAGTCCTACGTTTTAGGTTACACCGTGAAAGAAAAATCAGTGTGACATACAAATGAATTTCATTGTACATTAAGGTATAAATTTGATCGAAATCGTTAGTAAACACGAACAAATCAGGTTTATGTTCATTTTTAAAAGTTTATTGAGAAAAAAATGTTAAACATTATTTTTTTAAATACAAATTGGTCTCAAAATGTGAACTATTTTTATACCAAGTACCATTTTATTGCCAATTAATTGCACCCGTAGACGCCAAATGTAATAAAAATCAGACTTTCACACACACACACACATATATATATATATATATATATATATATATATATATATATATATATTTCAATAATGTTGGATTTGAAATACATAATTTATAACCAGTTTTCAATTCCTTCATTACTCGAAATTATCAATTGGAAAATGAGCTGTAGCTGTAGCCAGTATAGTAAGATCCCCATTCCCTGGACCTTGAAATGAGCGCCGATCCTGACATCTAGATCACTTTTTGAAGTGTTAAAATCAGCATATGTAATTGACATACATTAAATCAGCATATGTAATTGACATACATTAACATACACAGGCTTACAAGTATGTGTTCGTGTGTTAGCAAGCTCCAGTTCGCAATTTTACTCTGATCCGATTCACAAGTCGCACAACAATCGATTTCGGTTACAGCATGGACACGTTCGTTAAACATCAAAATTCGTTCAACAGTTTCAAAATGGTGGTCATTTGAAATATTTAAAAATATATAACTTTTTTGCATTAAAAATCTTTAAGAATCTAATGTCACCATCTTAATCACCGTTAAAACTGCATACATTAGCATTTTGCATTTTAAAAATCCGTTGAAATTTACATATTTATTTTACGGTGGTCAGGGTTCGATTTCATATTCCAATGCAAATTTTAAAGTTTAAAATGCTAGTATATGAAGATTTTATTGCTGTTTGCGATGGTGAAATCAGAGTTTCAAAAAAATTGTGAAATAAAAAACATTACATTTGAATACTCCCTTGCACGACGTGCTGCGTTAAGTAATATTATTTTATTTACTCATAAGCATACCTGATATAACAACACGCACACGCGCGCGCGCACACACACACACGGGCGAGCTTTAAAACGAATAGGCCAAACAGAAAATCACAAAAGAACCATCAATATGTAAAGATCGTTTTTCCGCGATTATCACACTTTCAATTATGGTCTACTACTTTATTTAGTAAGAATTTAAACAACAGACTGGAAGGGGAGACGTTGCTTAAGTAAACTCAAGGAATATAGAATCAAGAAGTCAGTAAAATGTTTATTTTCCTCGTCGAACAGAACTCTTCACAATAATTAAACCAAGTTTAAATTACTCGAATGAAGTCGGTTACTTAAAATTAATTTGTACTTCACTCCGTATCTTAAACATTCGATTAACCCAATTTTCAATATTCTATGTGTCTTGTTGAGAAAGAATTGTTGTCTTGTATAATTTATCTTGTACAGTCAACATTGTTGAAAAATAAAGTATATTCGTATTATTTAAAAATCAATTTTTTTCTCTCTTCTACCATCTCGTAGTCGAAATAATTTTAACAATTTATTGATAAGGTATTCGTAGATCTTTAATGGTAGAAGCCACATTTCACACGGTAATGTAAATTTGCTAATTAGTTTTGAAAAAAAGTTTAAATTATATTTATATTTGGGTCCTTGAGTTTTTTTTTATAATACATAAAGATATCACTGCATAGGAAACTGTGTGACTGAAAATCGAGAACGCTATCTATCAGAAGGGAAATGAACTATGCGCTTCTTGTTTTAATATTTACGTTTAACTGAATTAAAATACTTAAACTTTCATATCGTGCCGACCAATATAAGGTGTGACTACAGTATGATACAGTACTTAGTCCTTGTATTAACGGCAAATTTCAGTCTCTTTAATAACTAGCGTAAACAATAAAATTTAATTTAACAACTTCTCCCAGCCGTACAGGAAACCATCTCTTCTCTTCTCTTCTCTTCATGCTTTCATTAGGCGGCAAATTAAGTTAGATTATAATTCTCAATCCAGCTTCTTTGACTCGGTTAATGATAAAGTTACGGTTCCGCTGAAAGAGGGAACACTGGGGCTTACTCAAGTGAAAACAGGCAATGTTTTCATGTCAGAACTCGATATGTTTTATGTTTTTAAATATATGTTTGTTTTGCGCGAAATAAACAATACTGCTACAAAAATCTTTTTCTGCTGTTAAATATTGCAGCGACATCTGTCGGGAAGATACTGAATTCAATTGTCTTGTATTAATAACGAAACAGGAAACAGATGATCGCTTAATAAGCGAAGAATCAATTTTAATAATATCAGTTGACAATTTACGTGATTTAATTTAAATAAATGAAAATATTCTATATTTATTTCCTAAATTCGTGAGTCTATAATACATTTAGCTCCCACGTAATGTTAAAGTCAGGATGCCAGAATTAAAAGTAAAATGCACGTAGTACCAAAATCTGACAACAGAGCACTCTGAACTCGTTTTTCTATTTTCTGCCCAACTTTGAGAATGTAAATTTATCTTATACTCGATTAAGATGTCTAATTAATATCAGGTATCCACACATTAACACATAACCTAACTGTAGTCTCAAAAGCTAACCTAAAAGTACATGGTTCATTTCTCTTCTGATAGATAGCGTTCTCCATTTTCAGTCACACAATTTCCTAAGCAGTGAGATCTCTAGGTATTATAAAAAAAACTCAAGGCCTAATTACACTTTTACTGAAAATAAAGATATTTTCAAACTTTTTTCGAATCTAATTTGCAAATTTACATTACGCTACGAAATGTGACTTCAATCATTAAAGATCTAGGAATATCTTATCAATAAAGTGTTAACATTATTTCGACTACGAGACGGTAGAAAAGAGAAACAATTTGATTTTAAAATAATACGAATAAACTTTATTTTTTAACAACGCACTCGTTCAATGTACAAGACAAATTATAAATCACAAGACACACATATTCGTGTTACAAAATACCTAAAATATCGTAAATCTATACTGAAATTTGACAAAGAAGAATAAACGATATTACAGATACAATGGGAAGTGTTTGGTTGGCTTACAGGTATAAAAGATATTTCACCCACTTCCTCTATTCCCTTTTGGCAGTTCTCCCCCTTTAACCCTATCTCTATTATTACGTCAGAAATACTGACGCTATATTTCACAACTTCCACCTTGCTAAATCCCCCATACAATTACATTATACTTTATGTATCCATTTTCCGTCCACCTTTGCTTTTATTCTAATTCATACTAGACAGTAAATTGTTCAGAATTTGATCAACATGATCGAGGAAAAGTAAAATGTTTGCTTACAATACACATAATTAAAACAAATAAAAGATTTTTTTAAAACGAATTAACATTAAATACTACAGGCACACAACTGACTCGTTGATGTAAACGAATTTTCAAAAATTGGCATCACGTAAATGAAGATTTCGATACGCAAAAATTAAACTTTTATACAAAATATGATTTTGGTATTACTGTACATATTTTTTTGCTCAAAACATTTTAAAATGATATTAAAGAGGGCACCGAGGAAACAGAATATGATGATCTTGAACGCGCGCCGATCCTGAACCCCTAAATCAATTTTTTACGGGTCGCTAATTTTTTAATTTTGATGAACGTCCATACTGTATGCCAGTTAGACTACTGTGAACGAAAGATAAACGAACGGCAATAAGCGGAGCTCCAATTAACAACTTTGAGTAGACTAGTTCACAGACGTAGCGAACTGATTGGTTTTGGTTTGTACGACTGAAAATGACATTGAAAGGACATCGATTTGCTGATTCGCAAGAGGTGATGGAAAATGCGACCAAGCGGCTAAACGAAATTTCCAAAAATGGCTTTCAGGAGTGTTTCCAACAATTGTATGAACGGTGGAAGTAGTGTATACACGCAAGAGGAAAATATTTTGAAAGAAAATAAGGTTAAAATATTATACATACTTTCAAAAAAATTTACACTGGCCAATTCAGGGAACGTTTTGATCCTACCTCGTATTTCAAATTTGACACACTGACTTCAGTTACGTGATCAGAGTTTGAACAAAATCGAATGCGATTATGAGAAATTAAGTCCCGCTTTTTTAGAAAAGTAACTGAATGTGAGAACGTTTGTGTAATGCACCATTTATATTAACCTGTGGACGGGTGGCGAGCTAGTCTGTACTGTATTCTGGCAATCACCACTGAGACACCAGAAGCTTGTGACGTAATGTGCCATCAGACAGGCGTACCTGCGCCATACTGTATGTACTTAGTAACCGGAGTCGCGACTTTTGATCTTTAAATAAGCTTAACGTGGTACTCGATACGTCCTAAGCTAAGCTGTTATTTTTACCACCAGCGTTGCATAATCCTCGCATGCAAATATTACCTGTCCGCAAGCCTTCAGAGCAGCACAAGTCGCTCGTTATTTTATACATTCTTTTTTTAACACTTATACAACCTGGACTGAAACAGACTCAACAGATCAACTTATAAACCTCTTATTAAAAGTATGTTTCTTGCAGACCTTACATATGCAGATGTGAATAAGTCATTTTCTCACTATCTTAATGTTTTTTTTCTAATTTTATATATTTCTTTATGCGTGGACACACTAGTTTATTACTATGCATATTTCATTTATTAGTTCTCATATATTTTTGTGCTTAAATATTAGATTTAATTATGCAATATTTGTGCAATAAAAGCATGAAGAAAAACACAGCACCTATTGTAAAATACACTGTCAAAAAAGCAGCGTAATTCACAAATTTATGCAAACTGTTGAAAATAGTAATCGTTACAGAGATCACAAATTAGGAGAAATAACAATCCAGGTAACTTTCTTTAGCAAAATATTGCGCAATCGCTATCATATCTGGGCCTACGTATAGTGGGATAGACTAAACATACAACATAAAGCTATGACTTCAGAACAACAATAAACTTACGGTCTGGGAGTATATGGAAATGAACCCTAATTGCCAACAGATTTTTTCTTTCAAATACTTCGTTTGTTATAATGAATTGAGTTTTAGAAATGATCAAAATTTGAGCAGAATCTGATAAACCGATTTTGAGAAATTAGGCAGATTTTATCGGGTTCTTTTCAATAGTTTTCTAACAGGATTTTTTTGAGGGGGAAATAAGTCAATGTATAAAACGTTAATGTTTTTTCACTGTTTATTTAACTCACAAAAGTACAATATTGTACTTTTAGAACTCTTAACATCTCTATTAGACCTAATTTTAATGTTAATCACAATAAAAAAATATGCGCATCTTCACCAAATTTTGGCTTTATGGTGGGAGTAGTTCATAAACTTAAAAAAACATACTAAAAACAATTTTTAAAAATCCACAAGCGTTCACCTTTCCTAGCGTCGCTTTAGAGTGAATTTAGAAAATTATGAAACTTAACCGTTTGTTAAATCTTCGACAAAACTATTTTTTTCCAAATTATAGTACAAAAAGAGCGACAATAAAAAACGCTGTTCTCCAAGCTGTATTGTGTTTAATTTCGACATATTGCTGGTTAGGAATAAGTTTCAGAAATGTGGTACAAGAAAGCACTCGCTTTTGATCCATAATTTTGAAACTATAAACTGATTTTCTTCGTAATTCCGTTACCAGTCAAAAATCACAACTGAAAAACGCTAATTCAAACAAGTCGTTTGTTTAGCCTCTATTAATGCATATTTCAGCACTCCCATCGCTGACCATATTATCACTACTATAACTCAAAAGTTTACCTTCTTATCACTACTGTAACTCTACAAATTATTTCGCAACAAACATTTAAAACCAAGTTTAATTTATTTTCACAAAAACACACCCAAGGTGTCTGTAAAGAATTGCTCCTCCCCTCCAACCCAAACAATATATTTCAGATGCAGACAAATAAAACCCTCTTAGCCAAAGTTGGCTGGGCTGCTGCAAGATTAAAATATGAAAATGAAACGAAGGCGTTCCCTTTTGTCGTTGCACCTGTTTTCTCAGCGCGTCGCGTCGTTGTGCATCAACATGATATAAAGCCGGCGTGTTTAGGCGGTACTAAACGGAAGTAGATGATTATTTCCGCTTGGACGGGCGAGTATAATAAGTGAGTAACCTTTTGTCGAGGAAAACACACATTTATTGTCGCGTTCCGCCCTCGTCCTACGTCCTACGCAAGATGGCTTCACAACCAGGAGTGGACGTAAAGGACAGAATCTGGTTAACCCAAGTAGGAAAGTGTTTAACATAATCTTTGACTTAAACTGACCATCTTTAAATTTTGCAATCTTCAGAATTTAACATCACATGTGCCATGTTTTGTTAATAAATGTTTTAGATGCCAAAATTATCTCAAACTTCGAACTTTGTCTTTTGCCAAAGCCACATATTGACTTTTCAATAATTTGAAACGCATAGTGGTAATGGACAATTAATATTTAACACAACATACTCTGGAAAGTTATTTATGGTCCTTTCCTTTTTTATTCCTATATTTTGGAAATTACTATTACGTTTTTACTATCTTTAGACTGACGCATTTCGACGAAACTGCCAAGATTGTCATCGCTTAAACAACATAGGAGCTAAGTTGTTGTCCGTTTACTAACACCTAAACATCCTCGCTTTAAAAATTCCCGACTTTTCTCCTGAATTTGAAACAGCACAAGGGTGCGAAACCTAGTTCACTCCCATCAACCAATACTCACTTCCGCTTGGTTTGAAGTGCACGTATATACCTCGGATCTATAATATGTTTCTGCCCAGGCATTACTACCGACGCATCACATCGCATTTCCCATATACAATAGCTTCATCCTGATTGACGAGTTGTTTTTTCTAATTTTAACAACGTAATTCTGAGAAATTATGGTTCCCGCCATAATTTCGAGTATAAATACAGGTCGAGAATCGTTGTTCGGCAGATCATCGAGGACGACCATCCACTACAGAACAACTATACACAGCCTACCAACAACATCCAGAACAACTATAAAAGACACCATAACTTGCTCGGGAGGAAATAGGAGCAATCCGGCCAACTCTAAACGAGAAGCGAATTTCACCATTCCGAACCAGGAAAATGCCTCGCCACCCGCGGCCGACCTAGTACACGCCCAGACTTCTATTTCTTCCGGAGACTACAACAATTCAACATTTTACGAATTAGCTTACTGTTAAGGCGCTAGAGATGCGTTATCGACAGGCATTCGGGCGAACACAAGATGGTCTTTGGTAACATATTTATATATTATATAGTATATACACTATATATATATATATATATATATATATATATATATATATTATATATATTATACCACCTTTGGTGGTGTATGAAGGTATTTAATACAAAAAAGTTTTCAAACAAGAAAAAATGAAAACTGAAATAGTTTGTAATTTTTTAAAGCCTTTTATAAAAATCGAGGATTATTATTTTTCTTGAATGTAGTTTAAATTTTTTGGAGCCTATAAGGACTTAACTGATAGCTTAGTAAAAGGCAATGTATTTCCGTTTTTAAAAACTGTCAAATTTAGGCTATTTTAATAACAATTCTTCGGGCCTATTACGTTCAAATTTACATGAAACTTTAGAATTTTCAAAATAGCGACCGTTTAAAATTGTTAACTTCAAGTATGGTGACAATCTTTAATTTTAGAGAAACATTACAAGAGGCAAAAAAGTTACCTTTTTTTAATTTAAAACAAAATTTTTATTGTAGTTCAAAAGATAAACAAATTCTTAGTAAATGTCTACAACACCCAAGCCTTTTTTCAAATAAAGATAACTGTTTTCGAGATTTTCAACGCTGAACGTTAAAAACGCCTCCATTATAAAATAAAAATAACAATTAGGTCTTTGTGCCTGGTACTTCTGCAAAAACACAGAAACCATTTGGTTAGTTAAATAGCATACCAGAAATGCTTATGTATACCACATTAATTTGAACTCAATATCTTATTTATTTTAGGAAATGAAGTGTTTTTCATAAAAACAAACAAAAACAAAATGGTAGATGACGGATAATGAAACAGAATTTGTCTACATGTTAAACTTTTTGTTCGTTTTGATGTAAATAATACGATTCTGTAGTGGGAGCTAAGGTTTTCTATGACACCTGTACAAACATTTGTCCAAAAAATGACGAGCGAGTTTTACAGTAACTTTATTGAATTATTTATTTGCATGCATCAGAAGTAGGTTAACCCAGAAGCGGTTACTGTAAGCAGCTTTAGTCGCTAAATGAAATTCCTGATCTTATTTGCAAGTAAGAAATATATTCGGAGAAAATTCGTACCGCAGATTTATAAGTCTCACGTTTTTATGCAAAACCACTGAATTCATTTGCCCAGAAATATTTCATTTTTAATGTTAGCATCTTAAAACATTCTTTTGAAAGAATTTAAAGCTGTCTGATTACATTTTCATAACTAAATCGCGTATAAAACATCTAAACAGATGTTTTCTGTACGGTGCATTCTGAAATGTTTTTTTTTTTTTAGAAACTTTATTGTCACTTCGCTTTTACTCTTTCACTCTACTCGCTACTAGCGGCATCTTGCGGCAAAGTATTCAACTACAGTTAAACAGATAATAATACTGTATATTTTCTCAAACGTCTCCGCGTACTTGCAGCTTACAGCGTTCGCAACGGCAGTTAGTTAAATTACTTGGACTTTAGCCGATAATATCGAGCATGCAAAAGACTTATTAAAAAATAATGGTAGTTGTACTTCCAGTACATTTAGGCCTACATTTAATGCCAATAACTAGATGCCTTTTAGATCTCTTCCACTGCCAACAATTTTGCAAAAAAAGATATGCAACTAAACGTGTCCTATATCAGTCCATTAAGTCCATGTCAGGAAAAATGTTTATAATAACAGTGTTATACATTACCGTGCTTCGCTACGTTTTCAAAATGAAAGAAATACGTTCAAAATGTTAATGTCAATGAAGAATAATGAGGTTATGTTAAATCGATTAAATCGATCGAACAAACAAAATCGAATGATCTACGAATGATGTAGATCGAATGGCAACACAATAATTCAGGAAGACCATAAGGAGCTCTGACAATGTTGTATAGTTCTGCCGGCCATATTAGAAGTATAAACATAAACATTAGAAGTACAGCCACCTTTGTAAAAAAGCGTGCACGATATTAGCGGCTAAAGTCTAAGTAATTTAACTTAACTGCCGTTACGAACGCTGCAAGCTGCAAAGACAAGAGGCGGAGGCGTTTCAGAAAATAGACAGTACTATTATCAATTTAATTGTAGTTGAACACCTCTGCCTCAAGATGCCACCAGCAGCGAGCGCTCACATATCTCTCTCATGAGGGTTATCATTCTAATTCGTTTACATTCAATGCAATGAAGACTGAAATTAAAAAAAAATATCACCCAGTATCTAAAGTGAATATCAAAATTTCATGACGTCACGCAATATAGATTTATATTCCGCACAAACTGAGCCAACATATTTTTCATTTTATTGATATACACTATGTGATAAGATGTGAAATTGTCCGTGCAGTGTTCTCGTCTAATCCGCACTATCAGCTGTTCATTGCATAACATAAACGATAATAATAGTTTATGTAGGAAAACTCCACGAACAATAATATTACGTGATTCTTATCACAAAATCTGTACATTAGTCATGCTAATAGCAACACATTTATAACTGTACAGAGGGATGGTAACGGTTTTTATCGCTCACATAATGTAAAACTTTCATAAATTCAACAAAATTATCTTAAAATAGGTTCAAATGAAATACATGCTTCGGCGATGGATGTTGCTGACACCGGTCAGTCTGTAGGGTCTCTGAATTGCGCACGTCAAGGTCGTGGGTTCAAGAGCAGTTACTGTCGTGATTGTATCCTTATAACGCCGATCTCTAAATGGCGTAAAGTGTTGTCGATAAGCAAGGAAAAATCAAACGAACAATTAAAATTATCGGTGGGGGAGGGGTGAACGTAAGGTTTCTTCTATTTTTTTATTAACTTCTGCTTCTTAAATTTCTTGCATTTTAAATTTATATCACTGTGTTTAAATTATTTATTTTCATAGATTACCAAAATCTCGTTAAACGACTGGGAAAAGTTAGGCGTCTTAAATTTTCTTAATTGGTCTTTTTTTATTTTTTCGTCAATAAATTTTGGGAAGGCGGAGACCCATACGTTTTGTTTAGGTATTTAAAAGATACGTTCGATACAAAGTTTATTTTGAGGATACCTTAGTTTTTTTTCATTGATTCTTGGGTCAATAATTGTTAAAATAAAAAATAATTTTCCGAGATTTCTAATTATCTACATTCCACATTGGAACAAATATAGTTCAGTCTTCAGCTTTATGCGCATATACACAAAAAGGCATGTTTACTCTAGACATTTTTAAAAACCTTGTTTACTCAGAACAGATTTAAAAAACTGATACCATCGCACGCACACGCTCGCGTCACACACACGCGCGCACACACACACACACACACACACAAACACACAAACACAAATACACACACACACACACACACACACACACACACACACACACATTTATTACTTTACATAGTTTGGCTAACTCTAAAGTGTAAATTGAACCGTATTGATAAAATGAACGACAGCGGCATAATAGTGCATCAAACGGAGTCTTGGAGTATCTGGCGACCTCCCACTGTACAGTATATCCATGCGAAGCTCTGTATGGACCAACCTCATTTCTCCAGCTCCTCATGTGAATATTATGAGTAAAAATATAAATTATAATAAGCGGGATCTCATTACACAATAAAAAGTTGGTCAATCTCATCACAACTTCCTTGGTAATGGTCAAGGGAAAAAACACTATAAGAGAACTAGCAGAGCAAGCAACCGCAAACACCCGAATAACGAACAAGCATTTCACCATTTAGAAGTAGGATAGTTATCCACTTTGAATCCTATCCAAATCTCAGACTTTATATAAGACTGGCTACAGTAACTGAGTGAGCATTTCAAGAATACAGAATGGAGGCACAATAGATTTATAAAGGCCGTACTAAAGTTAAACTTCATCCATTCGTTACGACCATAATGCTTTCTGCAAACTTCGTACTGTGAAGTAATAAGTAAAATAATTAAAAAAGCAAAACCTACTGAAGTAAGAAAATTTTAAGCAACGGACAAAAATTCGACTGTTCCAAATTTAATTTGTATTGCAACAAACAACAATCTGAACTATTACTACATTTGTAGTTTTCCTTTTTTCACTTCCTACATCCGAAATAAACTAATTTCAACTAAACACAGAACAAATAAAACTCACAAAATACACAAGAAGTTCTTTTCTGTTTTTTATTAAAGTCTCTTGCTGGCAAAAGAAAGTACAACAATGTCCACGACGTGATATTTGGAACTGTTAAGTTAGAGACGTACAGGAACAAACAGGTTGTGTATCCATGGAAACATATTGCTTCCTATCGCGGCCTCGAGGACTCTGAATGTTATAACACTTCATTGAGAGCACACTTAAAACGCTTAAATGAAACAAAAACTTTCTTCTGCTCGAAGTGCGTGACGTCACGTTGAAGTGAACGTTTTAAACAGTAAAATCTAATTTTTTTTTATTTAAACTTCAAAATTGAATATAATCGCAGAACAGTTTATTTCGCTGTCGTGATGGAATTTCAAAAATTAACAATATCGCAATATTTTTTGTATTGTATACTCTTTTGAAAATAAGATTTTCAAAAAAATTCGAAAATGAAACATAACCGCAGTAAGGTATTTTAAACGAAATTGACAAATTTTAAACGATAATTCGCGCAGACTTTAACGTTGTGTAATCCGATTTTCAAAAAGTTACGATTTTTAAGATTTGACAGTTAACGTATTTTGGTGGGTATGTGCGTGTCAAACTAATTACCAAAATCAATTTTTTTGTGCCAAACTTTTAATGAATTATAATTCGGTCCATGTATGGAAGTATATGACAGCCGCGAAATTGTGACGTTATCATTCATAATGTTATAACAAATGATTAGATAAATTTATCTCTTACAGGTGTATCCACCAAACATGCTAATGCTAAAATAATATCGGAATCGCTAACGTGACAGAAGCGAATTTCCCAAAATATTTGTAAATGCTTGTATGTATGTATGTATGTATATATATATAGAATGTCGACGCACACAAAAATCAGACACTACAACACAGTCATAAAACCGGAGGTATTATATGCAAGCGAGACGCTAGCACTCCACACAAAAGCTACCATGGAGGGTATTTTGAAGGAAGAACGCAAAATCTTGAGGAAGATCCTTGGTCCGAGATTAACAGAAGATGGATACAGGTTGCACTCCCGGAAGACCACAGAGAAGATATCGAACCTGGCAGCAGATATCAGAAGAAGGAGGCTTCGGTTCTATGGACACATCAGTAGTCTCCCAACAACGAGACTTGCCAACAGAATCCTTAAGTATATACAAGGTGTTAAATCAACAACGTCGTGGATCGCACAAGTCAGAATAGACCTACATGACGCAGGAATAGACTCAACAGATGTTGAAGATAGACACGCATACAGGAGAAAGATGCTCGGTTGGAAGGTCCCAGAGAATGAAATCCCAAAGAGAGCAGGGATAAAATGGACGGAGGAGCGGAAGAGAATCCATGGGGACAGGATGAGGGAGGTGTGGAGGATTAGAAGGAACAAGACATGAGTCGGAGTGCTTTGCGTGATCCAACAGGGTCTATGCGCAGATAATATATATATATATATATATATATATATATATATATATATATATATATATATATAGTATTTTAAACTATCAAATTAGGTAAACTGAAAATACAATAATAAACCCTGACCGCCGTGAAATATTTGTTTAATTTCAATCAATTTTTAAAATGCATGAAGAATTTAACGCTGATTAAGATGACTAAAATCATATTTTCAAATAGACGTAATGAAAAGTTACAATTTTTTCAAAAGATTAAAAACAGTCTCCAATTTGAAACTCTTGAACGCGAATTTGGAGTGCGCGCACACACACACACACACACACACACACACACACACACACACACACACACACACACACACACAATAAATTTTAATGGCCCCCATCAAAAAATGGTCTGTAGGTCAGGAGCGGCGCTTATTTAAGGTTCCAGACCTAGGTCTTACCATGATGGCGTGCATGCAAGGTAGTAGGGGAAAGAGCCCTCAAAAACAATGGCCACTTTGATTGAACCACTGCTGCGTTTAAAACTACAGCCGTGTCCATTGACAATGACCCCCACCCGCTATTTTTGCACACATCCGACAGCCTAGATCACACTTGCCCACGGCTCACAGCCTGTTGCAGTACATTTAATCAACACAAATCCCCTTGAACATAGCTTCAGTTCGCGCCAAGATTGCATAATTAATTTAACTGTATGATTCCACCCATTACTGTTTAATTAATTTGTCATCAATCGAGCTGATAGTGCAGCAACAGGCGGTGGCGGGGAGCGGCGCGTGTCAGGATAGGGCGAGGGTGAACATTATGTTAATATCATGTTTTAGCATGCTCGTCACACTGACCGACGCACTGCTTACGTGATAACTGCAAATTGTCGTTAATTAATTGTAATAGCCAAAAAGTGTTTGCGAAACATTTTAAAATAATAACGCCACGTCGACTACTGTTATCGTTTATAATAATTTCCTCTACAAGCTGTCCTTAGATTCTTTATCACACAATTATTCTTTTGTAGTTCGGGATTGTTTTTTTGAAGCTTCTTACAATTCTTACTATATAATTAAAGTAAAATACACACTAACTATAGCTTACAAAAATCCTTCAAAAGAAATTAATACCTACTCGTAGTGAATAAAGAATATTCATGAAATTGAAAGAAATACGACAGTTTTTAATAAACTGTTACATTGCAGCTAACCAAAAGAACAAATTATAATTAATACCATTAAAAAAATAACCGATTTATTGAAGTGACTACTTCTTTTCACAGGGTATGGGTGTATGTTTTGCACGGGGAAAAATTCAATTTGACGTCACAGAACGGAACACATCCATACGCGCACTCTAGTGAACGTGGGAATTTTTTTTAGTGATTAATAAAACAATGGGTATAAAGATTTGCTTTCTCGTCACGCTTGAATCCGTTTCTCACATGCATATATTGAAGGTACCTCACAGCATATATTGTTCTTGTATATATCAAGACTGGAAGTGACTACTTCTAAACAGCTGATTTCGCACAATAGCTTCAATATCATTTCAACGGAGGTTATGTTTATTGTGCTTGTTAATTTTTAAAAATGTGTACTTACTAAATTTGTGTAGTTAAATTACTTAATGTATATGACCAATACCAATTTTTGAATCCCAGAATCACAAATATTATTATATTATCATATTTAGACAGTATAACTGTCAAAAGTAGGGTTATAAACTGATTAATTATTAAAGTCCCTTATATAGCCTCACATACTCAAATTCAGTGACAGTTTCAGTTATTTATTTTTTTTTTTTTTTTTTTTTAAACGTCCGACTATTGTCCACACTTGGGCTAATGCAGACGATGGGATGATTTATAGCGTATGAAAATGCCAAGCCCTAACCGGGAATCGAACCCGGGTCCTCGGGGTGAAAGTCAGTTAATTTTTAAGTTGTGTATCTACACACACGCGAAATTTAATTCGAAAATAACTTTCAAGAGTTGCCTGCATGCATCTAAATTTTTATAAAAATAATTAAATCATAATAATGAAAAGTATACAGCATGCCTATGCTAAAAGAAACTTCTTTCGTCAGTCCCGCACTGCCTAAGTTTTTTTATCCAATTATTTAAATATAAAAATTACATTATCCACGGTTTATAAAAACGTTCATCATTTGTTAAATAAATCAAATTTTCTCGAATCAATGTTTTTTTTAATTTCAAATTTCCAACACTAACGAGTTAAAAAAACCGTATTGTTGAGAGTACATATTTGAAAATAATATAATATGTACTTATATATTATACAAAACTTTTAAGAAATTTTCCTTTTTTGATAGTTTTTTAACAGGATTATTTGTCGAAAACACAAACACATTCGTTGTGTTTGAAGGTCATAATATTAATTTTGAAACGTTTTTAAATAATTTAGTTACACTTTAATAGGTTTGTGTAATGTAAGAGAGTGGTCAAGTATAAATGTGTACAAAGGTCGTTGTGTTTGGTATATCTAATTAAAAGGATCTACTCGCTGCCTACAGTTTTTATCTACAGAAAATGTATTTATGTACAATTTTATGTACAATCTATGTATTTAAAAATGTTCGCGAAATAAATCAATACGATAGCATAAGGTACAAGATACTTTCAAATTTTGTCCAATTCTTTAATAATTTCGATAATAAGCAATAACGAATTTTGAAAAAAAAATGTGTGACATTTATATAAAATGCGGTTTTGATCAATATTTTTGATTTTTTTAAATATTTACAGATTTAAATCTAATAATTTAAAATTAAAATAAATGTGTATTAGTCAGAAATATATTAGTGGGTGTGAATATATACGCTTATAATAAATAGGTTTGCCTATAATCGTGGACTCCAATTTTTCAAAAAAAGATTTTTGGAGTCCTTTTTTACCTAAAAAAAGTTAAACCCCTGATTTTCTCAAAATTATCCACGATTTCGATTAAATTTTGCTGTAATGTAGTAAAAAAGTATTTAACCAAAGTGTATCCTCAAAAAATCCGATTTGGGAGCTGTGCAAAAAAATTGAAAAATCTAATTTTTCATAATTTATTTTAATAGATTTTCCTCATATTTTCGACATATAGGATCAGATACATAATTCAGTACAATAATTTGAAATAAAAAAGAATTTACATAGAATTGCATAGAAACACCAAAAATAAATCTTGAAGCTGTCGGGTTTGTTGTTTTTCTACTTTTTTTATCTGCTTTAAAAACTAGTTTTTGTTACAAAAACTTCAACAACAAAACAAAACTAGTTTTGTTAAAATGATTAATTATTTATGACCAAAATCTGATTTTCCTGTTCTTTCTTTTTGCAATCAGTAACTCTGAATTATTATTATTATTTTACCATTTAAGTTATTTCTTTTGTTTAATTAATATATATATTACATAATTATTATATTTATAAACTAACCTGGAAATCTGTAATACGATCCGTTGTTGTTTTGTTGCATTATTCTTTGAACTTCCCCGGCTTCACTCCCAGACTCTGTGTCAGATTGCTGATGCCATCTGTTGGATCCAGGAGTAACTTTCAGTCGCGTATCCGGCTGCTGCCACCTATTGGCTAACGCTTGCACTCTTTCCGTTGTCGGTTGATTCACAGTACGTATCGGTTGGTTCACTACGCGCGATTGTTGCGGAGCGATTACGCCTACATTTTGACGCACATTTTGTTTGTGTTGCACCACACGTCGCGGGATCGGAGGCAAGGGTCGGTCAGGAGCTTGGGGCGTGTTATTTTTCAACTCGTTTACGTTCACGTAATTGGCGTTTTGAACAGATTCGTTCGTCGACCGTCTGGTCGGAGGTTCAGGAGCTAATCCTTTTCTTGTAGGCCAGTATATTCCTGAGTTGATATCGTTTTCATGGCTAGGAGAGAAACTAACTCTTTTCCCACTGCCTGATGAATTTAATTCGCCATCACTAGAAGCACTGGACACTAAACTATTATGTTTAAAAATCGTTCCGTACGTTTCTTTTTTATTAATTTTATTTGGACCACTTTCTTTATTCTCTTCTTGTACCTCTTCATATATTGTGGACTGCCTCGGCTGCCTTCCTCCGCTAAAAGTACTCCTCTGACTCGATCCTCTATTGAAATGATCTAATGGAATACCGGGTCTCCCGGAAGAAGGCGAAACGCTTCTAGGCCTTCTAGGGCTGATGTAGTTATAAACAGGTTGCGGCTTTACTAAAGGTGTATTAGGAATTATATTTTTATCAAAATTTTGAGGCGAATTTTGAGATCCTGGCGACGATTCAACACTACTCGACTGACCTTGGTAATAACCAAAATCTATTTGTTTTGGTTTGATATTTTGAGGTGACAATAAACCCCGTAGTTGTTGCGATACGTTAGTATTTTGTCTTTGAGGACTTTGGGCTTTTGGCGAAGAAACTTTCACTTGTGCCCCAACCGGTATCAACAGTCTATCGTGACCACTTTGTCTGTACTGTTGATTGTAATAGTCTATATAAGGAGGTGCTGACAGCCTACCGGATTGATTCACCGGGATTTGCGATCTTTGAACGGAATGATGGTTCGCGTACCCAGACATCGACTGGGTTTTACTATAAACAATATTTTTATTTAGATTTCTCACCCAGGGCGGTGTGGATTCTTCTGGTGACACTAGCGTGGAAGTTGATGAAGCAGAACTTGCAACACTATCCCTTCGGTTGCCCGTATCAACCTGAAGAAGACCTAGTTGTTGGTTTCTGTTTTGGTCAGTAAGATTCGCTGCTATTCGTTGCTCATAATAATAATACTGATCATCTTTACCACGGGAGTTGTTGTTGATCGTTTTTGGTACACCGTACCTTCCTTGATTACGGCTGGCTTCATTGTCACTCATTCCGGCCCTAGTAGGACTTACACTCTTCGATCTTACATCTGGCTTCTTATCGCCTCCGACAAACGCAGTTTCTACAAGGGTCGTTTTAATCTTCCCTTCCGTCGGAGTAACTGGCGTTGTTGGCCGTTGATTACTTTCTGCCAAGTTCTTCTTGCGATGAGCATCGTTAGAGAATATTCCACCCGGCGACAACAATCGACGAATCCCTCCTTTCTTCTTTTCCGGTGGGGTTTCTATGACAGGCGCCGTTTTGACAGATTTATCCGGCACAGTTGCGACGCTGAAACTGTCTCGGTCTTCCACTTCGCCGAAACGTAACTTGGAAAATTCCTTTCTAAAGCGATCTACCAACTCTTCATCTACAGACTCTTCGGAATCTGAAGACAATAATTGTGAGGCGACTGCCCGACCTAAATCTGCCGAATAATCGATATCATCGTCACTGTAAATAACTCTGTCGATCGATAATTTCTTGATGAAATCAGCGTATCCGTCTTTTTTACTCTTATCGCTGAAGTATTTACGCTTGTAATTATTGTTATTATCGTCAAACCTCTTCAAATCTGGTGAAGAAGCCGAAATAACTTTCTTATTACTCTGTAAACTAGCTGCGTCTGGTTTCAACTGTAAACTGCTACTACTGTTATAACACGTATTCGTTGCTTTAGGAAGCTCTGTTTTTTTTAGTCTATCTATATTTAACACTTCACCCTCTTCAAACGGTCCACTTGATTTTAAACTTTTAGTATCAACAATGTTCGGTTCACTGTTCCAAAATGCTAGTTTCTTTTTTAAATTAGACAAAGCACCACGTGGCAAGATCCCACGTTCTTTTGATACATTAGCGGTCGTTTTTTTCGAATTCGATTTACCGACGTCGCTCTTCAATTCCGCTGCCGAAAATTCTTCGACGTTTTTTCGCGTTTCGTTCACCACTTCCGATATCCTCTCGAGTGTCTGCGTGCTAGATTCACTTTCAACGTCACTCACGTAAACAATTTCCAAGTCCGGCGAACTTGTCGATACTTTCGAATCTATTCGAACACTGACTGGCCGCAGCTGGGAACAGTCTTCAATATTATCTCCCGCGTGGTGATAAGATTGACATGCGACGTAGTTAGGTGTGGATCCACCGGGTGAGGATTGATGAACGTGACTAGGCTTACCTCGGTCAGAGTCATGATGAGCTGACAAGGCGGAAGTATACATTTGTCGATTCGCTCAACGTACAAAGGACATTGATCTGAAACAAAACCAGTTTACGTTACAAAGTTGTATTACTGCTATTTACTTAACAATAATATTAACCTTGTATAATCGTGACGCTTCAGCGCACACTTAAAACCTGCAGAATAACTCATTATCACTCGATCTAAAAGCAATATATTTCAGTTGATATAGCTGTGAAAAATAATTACAAGCAATCTAACAGTATTCCATAGTGTGACATGTTTAACAAAGAAAATACATATTTTTAAACTATTATTTACACTTTGTTAAATGCGTCCAGTTAAGAAAGATATATGTAATTTACTCACTAGTCAATTTTCAGTAAAATATTATGGTGTCTCCTAAAATTTGCTTATTTCTCTTTGTATGTCTACTGAAAATAAATTGCACTAAAGATCTTCACAACGTTTTTTATAGGACACTGGTTAACTGTTAAAATAACGTAACAAAGCGATAAACTGTTTGGGCATATTTTGGGATTTTTTTTTATTGAACACTTTACAGTTACACTTACATTTAGGGAGGCGATAATAGCCTCAATGTGCTTTTCTCATAATTTGGAAATGACGTTAGAACATCAAAAAAGACGTACGGGTAACGACCCTGTAAGAGAACGATGAAGGACATCGTCGGCCGAGACATTACACTGATGCTGAAGCTCAGTGGTACTCAGGCTCAGAACTGCGGTGGTCAGTGAAAGATTAAGGTACGTTTATAGACACGATATTTGTAGAAGGTAACTGGATAAAATGTTTTACAATGCATAACCTAATATGTATCATTAGTTCAACTATCCTTTTGAAATGATATATCAGATCAGATATGTTCGACAAATATTTTTACATTTAAAAATACTGCATATTTTTCTAAAAAATGCACAGATAGCATAAATAAAATTTAATTTTTCTATTTAGTTATGAAGTCGTTCCGGAACCTTCGTAATCTTGTAACAATAACACTGTGAAATTTAAAATACAAAGTCATCGTAACAAAATATTTGGTAACGTTACTGTTTGAAAACAAAGATAGGGCTGCACTGATTGACAGCACATTTGGCGCATACAGCTTGCTGCCAACTCTGCAACAATACGATAGAAACCTGCCGGCTTAATTTAATACCGCAACAAACACAACCAATTACTAAACAGATGTTATATTGCAGATTGGTTCATTGTTCCTCTCAGCTGTCCAGTCAAAACATTCACGCACCAGTAGGTTTATTATCAACACTGATAAGTGCCCAAATAAAAACGTTCTGTTATTGAACCAAAAATAGAAATCATGTATCATGTTTTCTCTTCCTTTTTTTATTTTGATTGCGATAATTTGTTCGAAAACATGACAAATTAACATATCTTGTTTTTTAACAATATAACGTGAAACTTACTACAGCCTTCAATGAAATCAGCTGATCTTTACGAATTAACATAAAACAACTGATTTTTTAATATAACTATCAAAACTAAATTAACGATTCATTTCAAATGCTAAAATTGGTCAAATTTCTTCGTAGTTTTCGTAGTGTAGTGGTTATCGCGTGTGCCTCATATGCGCAAGGTCCCCGGTTCGATTTCGGCGGAAACACAAATAATTTTTAATTATAATTAATTTAATACGAGACGCTACGCGCTAAATATACTGTTATATATAAATATAAACATGTTCCTCGCATCACGCGTCCCGCAAAATCCAACATCACAAGCAGCCCTAAGACATAATACATGATAAAAACTGTAAGTGTTTTGCGGAAAGCTGCAGGTTATGTTGACATACTGTAAGGATACAGCACACCTCCCTTCACCCAGCCGCAACTCTGTCAATTTTTGCTCCGGGAAATAAAGGTCTTAATCCTACAGGAAACACAGCGGATGGTTATCCATATTTTCTACACCTAAGACCCAGAATTATAGGATTATTACGAAGACCTGCTTTCAGACGCTTACTATGCTAGTAAGACAGTATGTTATTCTCAGTAGCGTAACTAGATAATATGCGATCCTGCAACTTTAACAATACGCCCACCATATCCTTCCCCTGCCCCAGGAAATGAGTCAGGTGAATTCCTAATAGTCATTCCTCGAATCACCGAATTACTGACTTACGTCGAATGATATTAAATAAAAGCACACTCCCAAATTATCTATCTCTGATTAATACACCCTATCAATAACTATATATTATTATTTTTTATTCATAATCTCATGTCCGCTCGGAACGCACATTATGTACATAAAACAGACCGGGGAGGTTCACTCACCCTTTTGCCGCCTAATGACAATCGCTCGAGCAAATTTCGAGAAAAATTCTGACGTCACAGCTCAGTTCTGAGCGTACTCTACAGCTCTACCAGCTGAGTTATCAACCAGCTTGACATCCATATACGAGCGTATTTAGATCCAAGATACTTCGCCTCCCCCGCAGTACTACTTATCCCACTGGATACGTCCAAAGCTTTGCATGAGCTAATCAATTGATATGGCAAGTCAGATTCTGCTAAACTTGGACCGGAATGTCTCTTCACGCGTATTACTAGCCGTAACAAACACACTGTCTGCTACTGAAACCATTGGCTAGGCTGTGAGCCACAAATCTTTAAAATAATACGGACACTAACACACCCCATCTAAACCCGACCGCCCACATGGAAATTTCGGCAGATCTGTATACTCTAAGACCCTAAATCAGAGACACTTTAAAAGTCCTCTAAAGACTCCCATGACTACTCCATCAAACGTCTACATGATGACAAACTATATGAGTAGAGATATTATACCTACTACTCAGTGCTTTTAGTGGTTTTACAAAAAACACTGAATTAGAATTTGGATCAGAGTTTCCAACTTTTAGTTTCAGTCAACAATTAATTGTAGTCATCACAATGAAGCAACACTGAAAAAGTACAGTAGCAAAACAGCTGATTTTCACAGAAAAAAACATATTATACGCTGTAGGTAGGTTTCAATTAAATATAAATTATATTTAATTATTCGAGTGTTGCAACAACACAAAAAATCTTTCTCATTGTCCAACTACTGACTGAATGCGTTTGTACATGGCCTTCCTCGCCTTCCTCTGTTCTACATCTTATCCGTTCTTTGGTCATCATTTCTACCATTTACTCTGAACTTTTCTTGTGCCTTCTGGAGGGATCCCCTTCTTGGTAACTCTATTAATTCTATGCTACGTAGAGTTAAATTCTCTTAGAAAAACATTTTTTTTATTATTTCTGTAATCTTAAACAGAAACAATTACAAACTACTAAGAAATAATACAAGCTACTCAGATCTAGTTTTTCCAGTTCTTTGCAACCAATGCAAAAGAATAATTTTGTATTCATATGTGTAAATTAACCGTTGACAGTTACAAAAACTATTCACAATCGAACACTTCTGTAACTATTTTATCGCCATATTTTCAGATCGGTTTCTGTTTCAAATTTAGAAATAAATTTTATATTTTAATAAGAAGGTCTAAAAGTTATATTTGCAGCAGCCATTTTTACGTTTAAAAATTTATATTTACACTTTGAAATTTGAAACATTCTAGGTGCAATAAAACTATAACTTCCTATATAAAATAGTACTATTTGGTTTTAGTGTTTTATGGTCATTAAGCTTTGCTCTGTAAATATTCCTTTGAACTGTTTCAAATAATTTAAAAACCTTTTAATGCACAGGATTTCTGTGCAACAAAAAAAAGGAATGATGGTTCACATTTATTTTTTTAAGTAATTTTCGTTCTGTTGCTGGATTTAAGTAAATACCATATGAATTACTTCATAAGGCAATTCCATATTCTATTCGGTTTCAAATTCAAGAAAATCATAAAGTAGAAAATAAGAATATCTTACACTGTTATTTAATTTATCTTAAAGTTTTCCCATATGCATTTTCGAGCTCTGTTCATTTAGGTTATAAAAATATACATCAAAATACTTAATATGTGTTTTGTTCTTTCTGCAATTAATTAGACCTATTATTACTTAGTGTTCTGAATCCAGACGATAAAAAACAACTATTTTTGTATCGTACACACAATATTTAAGTTACCGTTTATTTTTTAAACATGTTAGTAAACGACATGTTAATTACGAAATATCATGCATGCCTGGTCATTATATTTGCAATAAAGAGATCATAGGTCAATTATGGAAAACGTTTATTTGTTTGAAAATTGCACCACGTTGAAGAGGCAAGTGTTTACTGCTTATTACTGTAAAATGTGTACAGTAATTTCATGTTGAAAATACCAAAGTGCGGGCTCACCTTTGACCTGCATAATTGCAAAGGTCAGGTTAGGTTGGGTTGTATTTAGAATAATTGGATAATACTATGCACAGAGCCGCGGGATATTTTACTGCTTCCACTAAAAAAGTAAACCATTAAATGCACGAATGAACACTATTGTTTGTTTCAATAAAAATCAATACCATTTGTTTATTATCGTTCACACTTTCCCTCGTCATATAAGAATTTCGGTATGAATAGTTTTATTATTTCAGCAATGGGCTCTGTAAATAAGGGTGATTATGGCACAAAATTCACACACAAACATGTTAGTTAATTTCGTCTTTTTTTTAATTTCTACTGTTTTTTATTATTAAAAATACGCATTTAATTAATCGTTTTTACGATGAAACACATGTTACCTACTTTCGCACGATTTTGAGGTTATGTGGGTCATTTTTATTTTCGAATTTTTTTTAAGTTCCCGTAGATTGCACACGTTTATATTTTATATTATTACTAATGGACTTGTAATAAAGCGTTTTAGGTAGATTCTTAAGTATTTTTTTAAGTTTCTATTGGAAATTTACTAATTACGAAACAAGGAATGAATCGCGAAACAAGATGATCTCTGAAATAAATCGTAAACACTACAAAATGAAAAACGTTTTATAAATTTTAAGGGAATAAAATTAACTTTTAACGAAATTACAAATATTTTAATAAAAGTATAGTTTATGTAATATTTGCACTATTCAATGATATATCTTATGTTTTATCTGATATAAACCTAATATTTCACGAAAAGAAAGCAACTTTCGAAATCGTTATTTTATTCAATACAACTAGTTATTTTCAAAAAACTGCTACGGCGACAATTTTTGTGTCCTTACAAAAATGTTCTCACCATAATATTAAAAATAACGTGTATCAAAAAAATTATCGAATAACCGTGGCTATTTTACATAAAAAAGTACACGTGTAGAATTCGGCGAGTGTTAATGATACAGGACTTTGCTGAATATATAATAAGTTTGAAGATATGTTTACAAATATCTTATTTTGTTTAAATACATAAATACGTGAACCTAGTCTAGATATTATTTACTGTAGTTACAGTAAAAGGTCATGTGTTCAGTATTAATTCGTAACGATCAGCTGATTTCATTGCACAGCTGATAGGCTATAAGTTTCAGGTTATGTTGTTAAAAACTAGCAATATTAACAACAATTATTATAAACGTGTATATTAATTCCGAATGTATTATAACGGTTGAAACGTGCACGTGTTCTTCAACTAAGCAAAATTACCGAAACCAAAACAACACAACGTTTTCATGTAATACGCGTGTACTGTTATCGAAAAATAGGAAAAAAGAGACAGAAACGGAGACGAAATTCGTTTGCTCGTTCGTTCCATATTTCCGTTACATTATTTCGTTCGGCAGACTTTTTTTCTATTCACTCCTCTCGCCAAAGCTAACATTAAAAGCTTCGCTTCAATTACATTTTTCCTTAAGTACAGACCACGGATTATACAATTAAGAAATTTCAGCAAATGTTTAAAAAAATGTAAGCCAGAGAAATATCGATAAGTTCGTCGATTTAAAAATGAGATCTCGCTTTCTCCGTCCGAAAAAAACATCATCTGATAAGTTGTAATGCCAGGTTACTACACAAAGTGCAATCAGTAAATGCACATTAAGTAAAGTGATATACGTCAGACGTGAAGTCCCAGATGTTCCGTACACTGTCTGTCACTTAATCCGTCAACTTAACATCAGCTGATGCAGTCTGCTTACTTGTACAGTAGCCTACTTACTGTTAATGGAACGTAACATTTTATTTTATGCTTCGTATAAATACACAACATGATGCGGAGAGTGCACTTGGGTCTCGGGTGGTTGTTTAAAATGGCGCAACAAGAGAGCAAACCTTCTTGCTTTCAATTTGGGCTCTAGTATTAGCGAGTTTTCATAGGTAAATGTATGTCGGGCTAAGATCCAGATCTGGAACCATACAATCTAACAGACAGAACATATTTTGACGTAACATCAAAAATTATATATATATATATATATATATATATATATATATATATATATATATACGTATGTATGTTTGTTGTTAACAATTTAACGTCATTATTTGTGTTGGCTCGGTCAAACTCGGTGCAAAAATCGAATGGACAAAATGAAGCTGTTTTCAAAATGGCGGTCATTCATAGCTTTGGTCAGGATTCATTTTCGATTTTTTATTGTAAAGTACAAAATTTTTCGGTTATTATACAATGTGATTGTTAAAGTCTTTAAATTTTATTACTAGAGAGACAGCTTGCTGTATAAATTATTTTAAAATATTTCGTAAAATCGTTTACCTACAAGGAAAATACGTTTCGGAAACCCCGATATAATATAGGAAAATCAACAACGAATAAAATAAATCTTCTTCTGATCAACATTAGTCTTGTTCTTGTTCCTGAAAAGTAGCCGTTCAATTTTCGTATTAATTGTTAAAAGGTTGACCAAGATGACTACCTATAATGACCTGTTTCAGAAACATCGTCCCTTCAGATTTTAGGCACGTCTTTTCACGTGTAAAGACTTAAAATTCTTAATATACGTATGTAACGTAAGATAATCGTAAGTCGACTATTTAAGGCTGAGACAATGAAATTACCACCGATCCTGACCTCTAGATCACTTTTTGAGGGGGTATTAAGAGGTGTGCGGGTGCGTGCTCGCGCGCGAGTGTTTGCATGTGCGTATGCGTGACCGCAAACAAAGGTTCTATATGTACGATACGTAAAATATCCTATTCATATTCAATCCAAAAACTAGAACATTTACGTTTGTTTTACCTTTAAGAGAACAAAAACTTAAAGTTCTTCAATTTCAATGGCAATTTTTGATTCACAGCAACATTTTCTTTAATTTTGACACCCCACTCGAAATAACCGGTACTGAATCCCTTTTGGAAATTTGTACCCGCCTATTACAACTTTCATCTAGCCTCAGTAATTTCAGAGCAACAATGCTGAAAAGCAATAGATTCACGCAGTTTTGGTTTAAGTGTTACAAATTTTAAGCCGATCAATTGATCATTTATCGCATTATAGTGCTTACAAATATCGTTTAACACAGCGACAGACAGGCCAAATTTTGAAGTTGTTTGGAAATCGATCCTGAGAATACGTATTAGGCCTATATACAAAAAATCATTTTGAGGCATTATTAACAATTTTAGTTGGTAAAAACAATATAGGCATACTATTCGCCCTTCATTATGACGAGTACAATTAATAACCATACACTTTAAAGAAATCCCTAAATTTCATGTGACCAATAATATTGTTTTAAACTACAATTTACAGTGTACAATATTTACCACATCAGAATTATTACAGGAACACAGGCGATATACATACCAATGTTGGCAACTAGATTTACAAATATTTTTATTTTTTAGTCAACAAATCTTTTCAACTTTAGAATTGATCAGAAACATGTGTCAGCTTATTAGGAGGTAAACTATATAAATTTTCTGACTTTTATACTGTTTTCATCCATTTAGCTTAGAACAGCAACTGTCACAGCCGTCACTCTATCGTCACGCAGTCAGGCTTGCCAACTCAACAAAACTTCAAATCAAATAATGGCACGAGTCACTCCATGACGTCACTAACAGGTGTTCCTATGTTTACATAAAACCGTTTAGCGGACGTTAACATATTCAAGTAAACTGTGCAGTAAGCACTTCGCTGATGACTGTACAGTCTGTTCTTGACAAATTTAGGTATAAAAATACTTTTGTCCGTGATGACTACAAAAATAAAATCGTCCTTAAATACTGTATAAAATTTACTCGCAATGGGTGCGCTATCAGTGATACGATAAGCAGGTTTGACAACATTGAAAATATCGTTGATACTCGTCGGAATTTGTTTTACAACACAATTTCATGAAAAATAAAAGTAGCAAATAAATGAAAAACACAAATATAAATTAAATGGTGCACACACACTTTTCTAACTATCTCACATTCAAGGTATCGACGAAAAACCGGAAATCAGTTCATCATATGTCTCTTAAACGTTGGACATAATCTATACGCAGATTAATAACTTTTTTCGAGTTACTTTGGAAACATATTTACTTCAAATTTGTTACATTGATTTGAGTTGTGTGTCTTCATGTATGATAAACTTTTCAGTAAAATCGAATGAAACGAATTTGATAAATTAGTACAACTTATCAGTTCTTCCTCCATGACTCCCAAATGAATTTTTTTGTTCATAGGCGTTTTGCTTGTATACTTATAGACTTGGTTTGTTGTCTCTGTTTCAACTCGACCGTTCAGCACTTAGTTTGTATGTTTACTGCGCAGTTTTGGCCAAATTCACTGACCGACTGCTTTGAAATTTGTTGCAGAAGTACCTTATATAAATCCCGAATTACGTAATGCGTAAAATGGTTTTCCAATTTACTTCCGTTTCAAGATGGCGGCCTCTGATTTACAATAACACACACACACACACACACACACACACACATACATACATATATATATATATATAGTTTTAGCCAAACGCCTAGACTCATTGTTTCGAAATTTGATAAGGAAGTAGATACTTTGTGTAAAGCCCAAATTACTCACTTGTAAGATTTTTTCCCATTTACTTCTGTTTCAAAATGGCGGCCACTGATTTTTAAAGATTACGAATGTACGCAGCTTCGGCCAAACGCATTAACCAATCCTTTTGAAATTTGGTACAAAGTTATCTAATTCATATTATATTTCTTAAAGTTTGTGTGTTTGTTTGTTTGTTTGTTTGTTTGTTTGTTTGTTTGTTTGTTATTCAATCACGCTTTAACCACTTGACCAATTGAAATGAAATTTGGTACGAATATGGTTTAAGTATCAGAGATACATATAGGCCTATTCCCGTTTTATAAAACGTCATTATACTACTTACCCAGCCCAAAATAATTATCAGTTTTTAGTTTTGTGTCATGTGTTAATTGTAGTTATTTACTGGACATGTGATTTAGGTACCTGAGATGAACATAGATTCAATCCTATTTTAATAATCTTAATCTGTGTTTTATTTATTGCAAAATTATTGTTTTAATGTAACATTTTCAATATTTTAGTTGAAATTTTTTCAAAACTGACTTTAATTTGTTACTTTGTGTTGAATTTTCAATATTACATGTAAAAAATCCCTACACAGAGTGCCAATTGTAAGGTAGTATATATATTTGTGTAATTGCATTACATGAAAAAATAGTAAATATGCAGTGTAGCATAACCTATATTTTTCGATATTTTTGTTACTAAAATGCTTTATTATGTGCCCAAGAGCAAGAATCCAAAATATGAAAGCACGAGAAGTACGATAAAATCTAAAATAAAAGTGACCAACATAACCTCAAAATTGGTACCCGGCGAAAATCAGTAACGTGTTGTAAATCGGTAAAACAATAAAAATACGACTAACACGGGTTTTGGGTGATAAGAAACCAATTTTTTAAAAGAATTCTGCATAACCAAACTGACACGGTTGTAGGCCTAACAAGGTGATTCATGAAAAACCTTTATATATTTTTTTTTTTTTAAATAGCCTACTATATATCCTGACACGGTTGTTAGGCCTAAAACGGTGATGCGTGAAAAACCTTTACATTTTTTTTTAAGAATACTACATATCCTAACTGACATGGTTGTTAGCCCTAACACGGTGTTGCGTGAAAAAACCTTTATATTTTTTTAAAGACTACTACATATCCCAACTGACACGGTTGTTGGGCCTATCATGGTGATGGTGAAAAAAACCTTTATTTTTTTTAGAATACTACATAACCTAATTGACACGGTTGTTAGGCCTAACACTGTGATGTGTGAAAAACCTTTATATATTGTTTTAAAGAATACTACATATCCTAACTGACATGGTTGTTAGGCCTAACACGGTGATGCGTGCAAAAACCTGTATAATGTTTTAAAAAATACTACATAACATAACTGATATGGATGTTGAGCCTATCACGGTGATGTGTGAAAAACCTTTATATTTTTTTAAAGAATACTACATATCCTAACTGATACGATTGTTAGGCCTATCACGGTGATGTGTAAAAAAACCTTTACTTTTTAAAGAATATTATATAACCTAATTGACACGGCTGTTAGGCCTAACACGGTGATGCGTGAAAAACCTTTATATTTTTTTTAAAGAATACTACATATCCTAACTGACACGGTTGTTGGGCCTATCACGGTAATGTGTGAAAAAAACCTTTATTTTTTTTAAATAGTACTGAAAACCTTAACTGACATGGTTGTTAGGTCTACCATGGTAATGCGTGAAAAATACTTTATAGTTTTTTAAAAGAATACTCCATAAGCTAACTAACATGGTTGTTATGCCTAACACGGTGATCCATTACAAAAACCTTTATTATTTTTTTTTAAATAGTACTTATAACCTAACTGACACGGTTGTTGGGCCTAATAAGGTGATGCATGAAAAAAACCGTTATATTTTTTTTAAAGAGTAACTTAACTAACACGGTTGTTAGGTCTAACACAGTGATGCATGAAAAAACCTTTATATTTTTTTTAAGGAATACGGCATATCCTGACACGGTTGTTGGGCCTACACGATGATGTGTGAAAAAACCTTTATATTTTTTTTAAGAATTCTACATATCCTAACTGACACGGTTGTTAGGCCTAACACGGTGATGCGTGAAAAAACCTTTATATTTTTTTAAAGAATACTAGGTTACATATCCTAACTGACACGGTGGTGCGTAAAAAAACCTTTATATTTTTTTAAAGAATACCACATATCCTAACTGACATGGTTGTTGGGCCTATTATGGCGATGTGTGAAAAAACCGTTATTTTTTTTAAAGAGTACTTCTAACCTTAACTGTCACGGTTGTTAAGTCTAACATGGTGATGCGTGAAAAAAACCGTTATTTTTTTTTTGAAAGAGTACTTCAAACCTTAACTGACACGTTTGTTAGGCTATGGTGATGCGTGAAAAATCTTTATATTTTTTTTAAAGAATACTCCATAAGTTAACTAACATGGTTGTTAAGCCTAACGCGGTGATGCATTAAAAACCACCTTTATTTATTTTTTTAAAAATAGTACTCCAGAACCTGACACGGTTGTTGGGCCTCATACGGTGATGCAGGAAAAAAACCTTAATTTTTTTTAAAGAGTACTCCATAACTTAACTAACACGGTGGTGCGTTAAAAAAACTTCTATTTTAAAAAAGAAATACACCATAACCTAACTGACACGGTTGCTGGTCCTAACACGGTGATGCGTGATCTTTAATGTATATTACGATTGCGGGAAAAGCCGTGACGGTTAGCAGGTAATCTAATCTAATTCATATTATATTTCTGAAAGTTTGTGTGTTTGTTTGTTTGTTTGTTTGTTTGTTTGTTTGTTTGTTTGTTTGTTTGTTTGTTTGTTATTCAATCACGCTTTAACCACTTGACCAACTGAGATGAAATTTGGTACGTATATGGTTTAAGTATCAGAGATACATATAGGCCTATTCCCGTTTTACAAAACGTCATTATATTACTTACCCAGCCCAAAATAATTATCAGTTTTTAGTTTTGTGTCATGTGTTAATTGTAGTTATTTACTGGACATGTGATTTAGTTACCTGAGATGAACATAGATTCAATCCTATTTTAATAATCTTAATCTGTGTTTTATTTATTGCAAAATTATTGTTTTTAATGTAACATTTTCATATTTTAGTTGAAATTTTTTTCAAAACTGACTTTAAATTGTTACTTTGTGTTGAATTTTCAATATTAAATGTAAAAAAAATCCCTACACAGAGTGCCAATTGTGAGATAGTATATATTACATGAAAAAATAGTAAATATGCAGTGTAGCATAACCTATATTTTTCGATATTTTTGTTACTAAAATGCTTTATTATGTGCCCAAGAGCAAGAATCCAAAATATGAAATCACGAGAAGTACGATAAAATCTAAAATAAAAGTGACCAACATAACCTCAAAATTGGTACCAGGCGAAAATCAGTAACGTGTTGTAAATCGGTAAAACAATAAAAATACGAATAACACGGGTTTTGGGTGATAAGAAACCAATTTTTTAAAAGAATTCTGCATAACCAAACTGACACGGTTGTTAGGCCTAACAAGGTGATTCATGAAAAAACCTTTATATATTTTTTTTAAATAGCCTACTATATATCCTGACACGGTTGTTAGGCCTAAAACGGTGATGCGTGAAAAACCTTTACATTTTTTTTAAGAATACTATATATCCTAACTGACATGGTTGTTAGGCCTAACACGGTGATGCGTGAAAAAACCTTTATATTTTTTTAAAGACTACTACATATCCCAACTGACATGGTTGTTAGGCCTAACACGGTGATGCGTGAAAAAACCAGTATAATGTTTTAAAGAATACTACATAACATAACTGATACGGATGTTGAGCCTATCACGGTGATGTGTGAAAAACCTTTATATTTTTTTAAAGAATACTGCATATCCTAACTGACACGGTTGTTGGGCCTATCACGGTAATGTGTGAAAAAAACCTTTATTTTTTTTAAATAGTACTGAAACCTTAACTGACACGGTTGTTAGGTCTACCATGGTAATGCGTGAAAAATACCTTATAGTTTTTTAAAAGAATACTCCATAAGCTAACTAACATGGTTGTTATGCCTAACACGGTGATCCATTGAAAAAACCTTTATTAATTTTTTTTAAATAGTACTTATAACCTAACTGACACGGTTGTTGAGCCTAATAAGGTGATGCATGAAAAAAACGTTATATTTTTTTTAAAGAGTAACTTAACTAACACGGTTGTTAGGTCTAACACAGTGATGCGTGAAAAACATTTATATTTTTTAAAGAATACGACATATCCTGACACGGTTGTTGGGCCTACACGATGATGTGTGAAAAAACCCTTATATTTTTTTTAAGAATTCTACATATCCTAACTGACACGGTTGTTAGGCCTAACACGGTGATGCGTGAAAAAACGTTTATATTTTTTTAAAGAATACTAGGCTACATATTCTAACTGACACGGTGGTGCGTAAAAAACCTTTATATTTTTTTTAAAGAATACCACATATCCTAACTGACATGGTTGTTGGGCCTATTATGGCGATGTGTGAAAAAACCGTTATTTTTTTAAAGAGTACTTCAAACCTTAACTGACACGGTTGTTAAGTCTAACATGGTGATGCGTGAAAAAACCGTTATTTTTTTTTAAAGAGTACTCCAAACCTTAACTGACACGTTTGTTAGGCCTAACATGGTGATGCGTGAAAAATCTTTATATTTTTTCTTAAAGAATACTGCATAAGTTAACTAGCATGGTTGTTAAGCCTAACGCGGTGATGCATTAAAAAACACCTTTATTTATTTTTTAAAAAATAATACTCCAGAACCTAACTGACACGGTTGTTGGGCCTAATACGGTGATGCAGGAAAAAAGCCTTAATTTTTTTAAAGAGTACTCCATAACTTAACTAACACGGTGGTGCGTTAAAAAAACCTTTATTTTAAAAAAGAAATACACCATAACCTAACTGACACGGTTGTTGGTCCTAACACGGTGATCTTTAATGTATATTACGATTGCGGGAAAAGCCGTGACGGTTAACAGGTAATCATATTATATTTCTGAAAGTTTGTTTTTGTTTATTTGTTTGTTATTCAATCACACTTTAACTACTGGACCAATTGAGATTAAATTTGGTATGAACACGGTTTAGGTACCTGAGATAAACACAATACTATTCCAGTTTAATTGAATAATAGTGATTTTTTAATAATACTGTTTTTTATTAAAATATGACAGGACCCTGTTTTAGAGTATCGAGTAGCAAAAATGTATATTTCTTGGCCGAAAACCATAAATCGTATAATATTGTAAATAGAAATATATTAAAATGAAATAATCTATTCTGATTTTGAAAATCGTCTATAAATTTTATAGCCTACATTATAATTGCAGGCAAAGCCGCAACGGGTAACAGCTAGTTCATATTATATTTCTGAAAGTTTGTGTGTTTGTTTGTTTGTTTGTTTGTTTGTTTGTTTGTTTGTTTGTTTGTTATTCAATCACGCTTTAACCACTGGACCAATTAAAGTGAAATTTGGTACGTATATGGTTTAAGTATCAGAGATACATATAGGCCTATTCCCGTTTTACAAAACGTCATTATACTACTTACCCAGCCCAAAATAATTATCAGTTTTTAGTTTTGTAACATCTGTTAACTGTAGTTATTTACTGGACATGTGATTTAGGTACCTGAGATAAAGATAGATTCAATCCTATTTTAAGAATCTTAATCTGTGTTTTATTTATTGCAAAATTATTGTTTTTAATGTAACATTTTCAATATTTTAGTTGAAATTTTTTCAAAACTGACTTTAATTTGTTACTTTGTGTTGAATTTTCAATATTAAATGTAAAAATCCTACACAGAGTGCCAATTGTAAGGTAGTATATATATTTGTGTAATTACATTATGGTAAACATGCAGTGAAGCATATCCTTATTTTTCGATATTTTTGTTACTAAAATAAGCATTTTATGCCTTATTTAATACTAAAATAGTATTATGTGCCAAAAAGCAAGAATACAAAATATGAATGCACGAGAAGTACGATAAAATCGAAAATAAAAGTGACCAACATAACCTCAAAATTGCTACCCGGCGAAAATCAGTAACGTGTTGTAAATCGGTAAAACAATAAAAATACGTCTAACACGGGTTTTGGGTGATAAGAAACCAATTTTTAAAAAGAATACAGCATAACCAAACTGTCACGGTTGTTAGGCCTAACAAGGTGATGCGTGAAAAACCTTTATATTTTTTAAAAATAGCCTACTATATATCCTGACACGGTTGTTGGGCCTATCACGGTGATACGTGAAAAAACTTTATATTTTTTAAAGACTACTACATATCCCAACTGACACGTTTGTTGGGCAAATCATGGTGATGTGTGAAAAACCTTTATTTTATTTTAGAAAACTACATAACCTAATTGACACGGTATTTAGGCCTAACACGGTGATGCGTGAAAAACCTTTATATTTTTTAAAGAATACTACATATCCTAATTGACATGATTGTTAGGCCTAACACAGTGATGCGTGAAAAAACCTATAATTGTTTTAAAGAATACTACATAACATAACTGATACTGATGTTGAGCCTATCACGGTGATGTGTGAAGAAAACCTTTAATTTTTTAAAGAATACTACATAACCTAATTGACACGGTTGTTAGGCCTAACACGGTGATGCGTGAAAAACCTTTATATTTTTTTAAAGAATACTACATAACCTAACTGACACGGTTTGTTGGGCCTATCACGGTAATGTGTGAAAAAAACTTTATTTTTTTTAAATAGTACTGAAACCTTAACTGACACGGTTGTTAGGTCTAACATGGTAATGCGTGAAAAATACTTTATATTTTTTTAAAAGACTACTCCATAAGCTAACTAACATGGTTGTTATACCTAACACGGTGATCCATTAAAAAAACCTTTATTATTTTTTTTTTAAATAGTACTTATAACCTAATTGACACGGTTGTTGGGCCTAATAAGGTGACGCATGAAAAAAAACGTTTATATTTTTTTAAGAGTACTCCATAACTTAACTAACACGGTTGTTAGGCCTAACACAGTGATGCGTGAAAAAACCTTTATTTTTTAAGAATACCACATATCATAACTGACATGGTTGTTGGGCCTATCATGGCGATGTGTGAAAAAACCGTTATTTTTTTAAAGAGTACTCCAAACCTTAACTGACACGGTTGTTAAGTCTAACATGGTGATGCGTGAAAAATGTTTATATTTTTTTTAAAGAATACTCCATAAGTTAACTAACATGGTTGTTAGGCCTAACGCGGTGATGTATTAAAAAAACCTTTATTTATTTTTTAAAAAAGAGTACTTCAGAACCTAACTGGCACGGTTGTTGGGCATAATACGGTGATGCAGGGAAAAAGCCTTATTTTTTTTAAAGAGTACTCCATAACTTAACTAACACGGTGGTGTGTTAAAAACCTTTATTTTAAAAAAGAAATACACCATAACCTAACTGACACGGTTGTTGGTCCTAACACGTTCATGCGTGATCTTTAATGTATATTACGATTGCGGGAAAAGCCGTGACGGGTAACAGGTAATCATATTATTTTTCTGAAAGTTTGTTTTTGTTTATTTGTTTGTTATTCAATCACACTTTAACTACTGGACCAATTGAGATTAAATTTGATATGAACACGGTTTAGGTACCTGAGATAAACACAATACTATTCCAGTTTAATTGAATAATAGTGACTTTTTAATAATACTGTATTTTATTAAAATATGACAGGACCATATTTTAGAGTATCGAGTAGCAAAAATGTATATTTTTTGGCCGAAAACCATAAATCGTATAATATTGTAAATAGTATATTTACATTTACATTTAATTTATGTAACATATATTAAAATGAAATGACATAATCTGATTTTGAAAATCGACTATAAATTTTATTGCCTATATTATAATTGCAGGCAAAGCCGCAACGGGTAACAGCTAGTCATATTATATTTCTGAAAGTTTGTTTTTGTTTATTTGTTTGTTATTCAATCACACTTTAACTACTGGACCAATTGAGATTAAATTTGGTATGAACACGATTTAGGTACCTGAGATAAACACAATACTATTCCAGTTTAATTGAATAATAGTTATTTTTTAATAATACTGTATTTTATTAAAATATAACAGGACCCTGTTTTAGAGTATCGAGTAGCAAAAATGTATATTTCTTGGCCGAAAACCATAAATCGTATAATATTATAAATAGAAATATATAAAAATTCTATTCTGATTTTGAAAATCGACTATAAATTTTATAGCCTACATTATAATTGCAGGCAAAGCCGCAACGGGTAACAGCTAGTCTTGTATAACGCCCAAATGACGTATCTGTAACATTTTTCCTACTTATTTCCGATTCAAGATGACGGCCACTGATTTAACGATGTCGAATGTACGCAACTTTAATAAAAATATATTGAAATTTGGTACGAAAGTACTTTGTATAAATTCCGAAACATACCGTTCCCATTCACTTCCGTTTTAAGATGGCGGGCTCCGATTCAACATTGAGAGGGTAGCTGCTGGTATACTGTTAACAATGGCTGAATGGCAAAAACCTATCGTAATATTTACCGCTTCATGGAGAAAGAGCATAAAATTTCCGGTAAGTTGTTCCAGTAACACTTTACGTAAATATTAAAGTTACCGGTTAAATTGGCGGCAAACGTTACGAGCGCTGCGAGTATTATTGTTCTTTGAACTACCGGCTGAAAAATCGTTAAATTACGTTTTGAAAAAACCGATTTTAAAGTGTTAAACAAAAAAACACATTTTATTTAAGTTAAAAAGTCCCAACTATGGGGGCAAACCATACCCCTTATCCAAATTTCATCGAAATCTCTCCGTTTAGTCTACAGCGGTGTACACAGGCATACGCGATTATTATGAAACATAATTAGGTTGCAAGTATTTTTCGTTATATATTACTTCGACCTTGGTCGGATGGTTATTAAGTAGGCCTACAACTGATTGACTTTTATTATACCTTCTCGCAAATACGTATCATTTGCACCATCTAGGCCTACCCAAGAGGGCAAGTAGGCGTACCACTGAACTCTGACCAAACAAGGAAATAATACAAAAAAACTGGTCAAAAAAGTAGGCACTTTAATTCATTCCGTTATTACTTTTTTTATTCAGTAGAGTATCAATGGGGTTTAAAATTAAGAAGTTTGTTTAGTTTTTATGTAGTGTCAAATGTTGACGGCTACACAAAATAATAAGGGAAATATTTAAAGATCAGTAGGAAAAGTTGTATTTAACATATATTTAATGAAAGTGTAAAGTTTAGCAAATTTCAGTGTAGTGTACTACTAGTCCATGGATTGTCTATATTCTGTTAATTTAAGTGTAGAAAATGTTTTGAAGTGAAAACGTTGTTAGAAGAGCGTGATACTTTTCGATTAGGAATTAATTTGTATTTAGCGTTAGCTCATACATTACATGAATATAATGCTCGTGTAATGTAAATTGTATGAACAGATATTACATATTACTGTGTAATATATATATAGATATTACTTATGTGTAGTTTTGTACCACCATTTATTTCCTTGAATTGCATGACAACCCAAGTGTGTCTGCACAGATCGACTAAAAGAACTTCGATCTAATTTGGCTAATTTTGATAATAGCACTTTTGCTTACATCTCGGATTAGGTTTTTTTAAGTTAAAACATTTTTATTTTAAAACACTTTTTCGTTGAAAAACTCCATGAAAATTAACAACAAATTGACTTTTTTAAAATCAACCATTTTGCTTTTTGTTCAAATGTATTTATTCGGTTCCCCAAAAATCGGTTGGGGAGCTGTCGACGTAAAGTACACAAAATCTAATTAATTCACAGTAACAAATTTTCAAATGTCAATTAATTCACAAATTTTCAAATGTCATAGCCTAAAAATTACCGTTAAAATTCAATAAACTAATACAAATGTCCACATTATGACTTCAGTCTGTGCTTTAAATAAATCTAGAGAAAGGAATTTAGTAATAATATTTAAAAAAGAATATTTATTTTTCACGGAAACAGGTCTAACAGTGTTGGTATAACGTTAGAATACTTCATTTCCGGACTCAAAAATCGATCTACATGGATCTCACCTTTGGAAAAATTCATTTTAGATATAAAAACGCGTTTAACACAGGCCAAATGAGTATCTACCTAAAAATATAATGTTAATGATAAAAACGTGCGAGTGATCGATGTGACTAAAGCACCGGTCAGACTCTGAAATGCACACTGGTTCTTAGTTCGAGCTGCAGTTACTCCCGTTCCTTTTCCCTTAACGTTAATACTGATCCCTCGTTCTCATTAGTCTAACTGGCTAAAGTTAAAAAAAAAGCGAATGAATACTATTTAATCAGCTAATACTTAAATAATATTTATGATTAATCATCTAGAATGATAGTCCCAAATATCAACTAACTTTCTCAAAATTAAATTTGTGTTATTAAAGGATATTTACTTATTTATTTAACTAGTTAGGAGTAATCATTCTCAAAGTATTTGTATTCTACAATGAAATTAAAACAAACGACCTATCTACTATAAATGTCTTTTTTTCACAAAAACAATTCTGACGATGTTGATCAAAGGTTAAAACACACCATTTCGGATTGAAAAAAACTAATCTTTGGAAAATTCGTTTGAATTATAAAAACGCTTTTAACACAGGCCATATGAGTGCCTAATTAAAAATATAATATTAATGATAAAACCGTGCGAATGAATACTGTTCAATCAGCTGATAAATTATTAATCAGCTGTTATAATAAACCTAGATATCAATTAATTTTTTGAAAATAAAATTCGTACTATTAAGGGATATTTATTTGTTTATTTAATAAGTTCGGCACAATGACTGCTAAAAGTATACAGGACTATATTCTACAATGAAATAAAAACAAGCAATCTACAATCTAAAAATATCCTTTTTTCTGGAAACGGCACTGACTATTATTATACAGTTTTGGAGGTAAATATGCAGTGTAGGTTGTCCTCAATTTTTCAGTAATTTTTTACTAATAACCTAACTGACATGGTTGTTGGGTGGTGAACCTGACAAACACGGTTGTTACGTGAAAAAGCACTTTTATTTAAAAGAAATAATACTCGATAACCTACTAACACGGCGTTCGGTGAAAAAGCTATTTAATTGAACTAGTGGTTACCCTGTAGGTCGCGTGTTTTTGATCGCTAAAACAATTTTTAAAAACTATTTTTTTTTAAATACGTTATAACGTAATTGACACAGTTGTCAAGTGGTGAGCCTAAGGAAAAAAGAGGCAAATCTCGAAGTTCACAAATAACGGACGCCATGTTAACAATGTTTTCATTACGAGAACGAACCAACGAAAAAAAAATTAACCTTAACATTTACTAATGGCTGTCAGAATGTATAATGCGCATGAGCAGTAAGTACATGTTAATACTAACGCGTATTACCGCAATGCAATGTAAAGGCAATGATGTCACAATATAGGTCCGTAAAAACGGCCTAAAATCGTAAGTAATCTTTCAAAAAATTATTTTCCGCGGGTGAATATGTGTTCATTAGATAATAAGGTATAAAATAAAACAAATAAATATTCAAAAATCACTATTTTAACAGGACAACCTACACTGCATAAATACCGTTTTGGAATATAACATTTTCGGCTCAGAAAAAATGCCTCGGTAAGGCTCATCTTTGGGGAAACTGGTTTTAATTTTTAAAAAAAGCATACAACACAAGCCATATGAGGATCTTAAACTCTAATACGAAATTTAATAAACGAAACTCGAGGACCAGGTACGTTATAGGCCTATAGCCTGACCAATGTATATTATATATTACAGTACAGTAGCAAACAATAAAGTTCAGATCGGTTTTACCACCTGTTTTGGCTTCCGAAACTAGGTTATTTGAGTTGAATTCATATAACAGTTAGGCCTACATGAAACGAGCACAACTGCGCAAACTGCCTAAAACACAACAAAACCCAGTGTGAAAACAATAGCCTACTGGATACTATATACAGGATGTTGTATTCTTATAAAGAACGTGCTTTATCTTGCTTGTTTAACACACTTACTGTAGCTAAAGCTTGCAGTACGTGACACTAGGTAACGAGCAAACATTTATACGCATTATAAAGCATAGAAAATACAGAAATATCAGTTAAATTATTAAATAAAGCTTTAAAGCTAACGTGATGAAAACTAACAACATAAATAGCATCACTTAAACGAACATTGTGTTCATGTTCGAAATCTTGAAAAATTGCTTCCAGGACGTCTGGTCCACACTGCAAAGTCCAATGTTAATTAATTATTTCAGTTCATATTCCAGTTTCGTTCATCGCACTTATGTCCACTGCAGGTATTAACTTCTGAAATTTATTACGCCATCCCTCGACAGCACTGTTTGTTCTTGCGTTCTCGGTTCTTCATCGGCTTCGAACTCGTCTTCCTAATAGGGTACATATACCCGCTCGACGTATTCCACCAGACCGTCTACATCCTCTAATATTATTTCAAAAATGTTATCAAAGACAAGAAGGACATCTTCCACGGAAACAAATGATAATTACAGCAGCAATGCAATTTGCTTCCGTACTTCACGCCCTATGGTGCTAAACTTATTGACTGAATCTGACGCCAGATCGATTGAGACCAATGTAAAAAGCAAGCTTTATGTTTGCACTTGCAACGTTGGCAAGCAATGTTTTAATTTCCAATTAATAGTAACAATGTCTGCCTTGATATTATAACTCACAGTGGACTGAAAACAGACCTAAATTTTGGTGTAACAAATCTGTGTGGACTAAAAGAAAGTGTAACCAAACTAATGGTGGGCAAAAATACCAGTGGACGTTAAATAACATGGATACGTTTAACGTTTATACTTTATGCCAGTGAACTAATGGTTCGGGAGTAACTGCGGCTAGGACTAAGAACTTAAGGTGCATATTTCGGAGACGCAGCAGACTGACCGGTGCTTTAGGCACATCGACCACCGAGTCCCCCATTATTGTTTTATCATACACCTCCTTACTCAGAGTTAAATTTGTATAAATTTTAAAATTTTATTGAAATATGAAAATGCACGCTGCCCATCGAAGGTATTAAATTACGACAATTAATGTCTGCAAAGGACAAATAAGGTCTTCAGACAACGCCCACTAGATAATTACAACAATTAATTTGCCCCAATACAACACAAAACAACACAACACAACAGACCAAGTATCAAGGACCTTGACTGGCTCACAGTACGTGTTCTTCTGAAGGTTTAGCAGCTTTAAAAATGGCCGACAAAGCGTTATGTGACAGTGCTTGTTTTATTTTATTAACCTGCCTTGGCTGTTAATGCTGTATAACATTCATTATCTTCAAACATAAAACTGCTTTGAATGCAAAACTGATTTTATTATCTAAGTGTATTGATTGATTTTTCATTTAAGATACAAATAAAGATTTTTTTTATCAATGTAATTTATTTTAATATTTTGTTAAAGATTTCAACAATACTTTGTTTCGTGTCGAAACTAAAACCTAGAGTTTAAAAGGTTATTATTTTCAAAAATGGAGGTAAGCAAGAATTTAACAAGTATTTTTATTTGATGTCACATTCTACAGCACGTGTTCCCCACCTTTCTATCATCGAGTTTACTTGGCTAAATACCTTGAGGGCCCCACACTCGCGGAGGTTTAGTCCGGCGGACATTATGAAAGTCAAGGCGAATGACGAGTTCTGAGCATTTCTGCGCGACAGATGAGTGTTCTGTTCGGTAATACAGTAAATACACAGGAAACGTCCATTAATTTAGACCGATATAAAATATAAAATCCCTTAAAACTTTGTTGTCTTCAATCACCACAAGGTTGATTTTCATATCATTCACAATCATTTAACAAATAAGATCAAACAATGTTATTTCAGCTTCGAGAAAAACACAAATCCAAGTTAAAACTTTAAGGTATTACGAAGTCGTTATTTAATAACAGTTTTACCTCCACTTAGTTTAATACTTTGGAAAGCGAATGTGAAGGAATACAGTGGACCCACTGCCATGGCAAAGTAAAATGAGGCAATCTATACATGCAACGTTAGTCGACTGAGTAGCTTTTCTGTCTGCATTCGAAAAATAAAACTTAAAAAAAATATTTAGCAACTTAAACAATAACTTTTGACAAGGCCGCGTACGACCTGAATCGCCTTCTCGTAATACTGGTGGTACGCTTACCATCAGTTATAAAACCCTGTTCTAGCAGAGGACTGAAAATATATGTTTTTAATTCTCAAAAAAATCAGTACAACGGCAACGCGTTAAGAAAATTAGCTTTTATTGTGTTTCTTCATCGCTCTATTTACCACCATTTCCTCACTCACTGCTACATTTAGTTTTGCTACATTTAGCTCTGAAAGGTGTAAAACTAATTCGTTAATTCATGTCCGCTCCAAGTATGAACACCTACAATCAAACACAGATTGAAACAACATAGTTTTAGCGATCTAATTATAATTACGGCTCTTTAACGTAACTCACTAAACTTCACAATCAGGTATATTCTTCTTCAATTTTTTTAAAAGTACTGCAGTTAAAATTTTAAATGATTGTAATTTTCCTCGTAAATTCATAAAGATATGCGTTACTCTGTGCACTGAAATATGCGTTGCATAAAAAAACTATCTGTTAATTTTCTGTTACCTTGAAACAATAGCAAATTGTTTATCACATAAACAACTGCACAATATACACGTATTAAAACTCTCTCAATAACTATGTATTATGTATAAGTGACAGTTCAGATAAGTTTTCCCGCTTACCTTTACGTTAAACTGTACTTTTTTGCAGAGTTGCAAAATCGAATTAAAAAAACAGTTACAATCGGTGGAACAACGTTACACGAACAGCTCTATCTATAATTCGGTCTACAACGTTCTACGCCGTCTTCCAATCTCCAACCTCCACCGATCGCGGTCCCACCACAGGTCTTCTGGTAGATCCCTTTTTTTTATTTCCTTTTCGACTCCCTCTCTCCAGCTCAGTCTCGGCCTTCCTCGTTTTCTTCTTCCAGGTGTTCGCCATTGCATGATTTTTTTGGGAATTCGCTCATCCGGCATTCTTTGTACATGCCCGTACCAAACCAGTTGTTTTGTTCTTATATCTTCTACAATTGTATGCCTTACGTCCATTATCCTCCGTATACTTTCATTTCTCACTCTTTTCTTGATCTTCCTGCCGCTCTTCTCCAAATGTCCATCTCAGTAGCCAACAGCATTCTTTCTGTTCTGCTCTTAATTGGCCATACCTCACTACCATATGTTATAATGCTTTTTACAATTGTCATAAATTCTTTTTTTATTCTCTTTTGAAATGTTTTGATCCCACAACACCCCGTTTAGCATAGATACAGCTCTCCTTCCAAATACTATTCGTTCTTTAATTCCTTACACGAACAGTTTACGCTACAAAATAACGTGACACCATAACTTCGATGATATTTAGAACACCGTAATTCAAGTACTGCAAAGTAATTCATACTTCCGAGCCGGTAAAAGCGGAGCTACACTAAACCACGTCTAGTCATCAGACGGTACCGTCGTCTCTACGATCCACAGACTGGAATCCAATGGACTCCGGGGGAGGGAATTTTAATGATAATATCTACACGGTATGGTACAAAACTCCTGTCCGTTCAACTAGCTTTTTTAACATTTTTATACATAAAAATACTACGATTAATTAAAGTAATTGTAACTTTCTGTTGAAAAACCTGGTGTTACGCCAATTATATCGTAAAGGCAAAACGCCTAGCCTAACCTAACCTAACTTATTTCAGAGTCAATAGAAATTTGTAGAAAACCTGGTGTTACGCCAATTATATCGTATAGGCAAAACGCCTAGCCTAACCTAACCTAACTTATTTCAGAGTCAATAGAAATTTGTAGAAAACCTGGTGTTACGCCAATTATATCGTAAAGGCAAAACGCCTAGCCGAGCCTAGCCTAACTTAACCTAACTTATTTCAGAGTCAATAGAAATTTGTAGAAAACCTGGTGTTACGCCAATTATATCGTAAAGGCAAAACGCCTAGCCTAACCTAACCTAACTTATTTCAGAGTCAATAGAAATTTGTAGAAAACCTGGTGTTACGCCAATTATATCGTAAAGGCAAAACGCCTAGCCGAGCCTAACCTAACCTAACCTAACTTATTTCAGAGTCAATAGAAATTTGTAGAAAACCTGGTGTTACGCCAATTATATCGTAAAGGCAAAACGCCTAGCCGAGCCTAGCCTAACCTAACCTAACTTATTTCAGAGTCAATAGGAATTTGTAGCAGTACATATTAAATAAATAATTTTAAGAAGAAAATTGGTTAGTAATCAAAAAGAGCTGAAGTAGATCCACACCGACATACAAATGCCAATAAAGGCAAACTTGCGTCGCTCGTTCAGTTACAAGTCTGAATCGACTTTCTTTGTTGGCAAGTCTATTACTCGTAGGCTATATGGGACAACTACTATATATAGGCAAATTAAGAATAAAAGCGCGTTGGAATTTACAGACTGAAAATAAAACAGAGAAAACGACAGCATAAAATTTGGTCTCAATCTTAACAGCTTGATTAACGCGATGGGTGTATTTCTTCTTCAGACACCTGATAAATCAAACACAGCTCCTTAAATACCTTGGAGTATGGGTTCCAGGCATCCTTGATATATTTATTACAGCTATAAACTACTAACGCTTTACGTTTTTGTCTTTTTGTGTTTCTGATTTAATACTGACAATAAGACACATATCGATAATTACACAAATAACCACCCCGTTTTTTTTCAAAATGTAAACAAAATAATTTGATAAGAACAGAATCAAACAAGTCAAATTACTTTATTTACCCTGCTGTACATTCCGGTGACATAGCTTCTTCAAAAGAATACCAAACAGAAGTAACCAAGCACCACGCCGCAGCGTTCTCTGCATATTTGTTAACATACCAGAGGCATAATAAAGTTGTAAAATTACACTTAGTTCTTATTCGAATGGAGGTAATAAAAAATACATTTTGAAAACCAGTTTTTCTGCGTCACTAATTTAAACTGACAAATTACAGTACTTGCCGCCGAGCCTTTCTGCCACTCCCCGGAAGTACTTGTATTAGCTAATTTTCGTTTTTGTATATCTGCAATTAACCTTGTGATGTACAATAGCAACCAACACAATCAAGGTCATTAGTTACGTGTTGACATTAGCACTGCATTGACGGTCATGTCACCGGTCCTAACCTTTCCGATCATTAAAATGTGTCTGTAAATATCATGGTTAGAAATTCTCAATAGTTAGGATTCATTCAACGGATAATCATTGCAGTGGCCATCATCGTAAGACCCAGACACGTGACCTTGAAGTATCAACGATTCTGGCCTGTAGAATACCTGTTATACATAAATACTGCGTGTTCGCACGCGCGCAATTTTAATCTAATTTGATTAAAACTTGGCACGAAATTAGATTTTGGCTTGGACAAGTTTGTTACCAAACAATATCTGTTCTAATCTTGCGGCCATTCCATACCATAAAAAGATTAAAATTGTGTTAATTTTTTTAAATTGTTCCCACACGTCATCGATTACTGTATTTTTCGAAATTCGTTTACGTAATGTTTTTTTAATGTTGTTAATTTACACAAATTTGTTTCTATCATGTCAGCAAGACAGTTGCGTGTCGGGTAATATTTTACTTTTGAGATCTTTCAACGTTTCCTGCATGCATCACACGACTTTGACCTTTGGTTGTCACGGATTTGGTTGTCATCAAATATAAATTTTTTCATCTACTTATATATTGCAACACGACACCAACAATTTAAACTACAAGGCAAATTTTAGAAGTTGAATTTTTACTTTTCAAAACTACAATTACTTTATAAACGAATCTAATTACAAAGGGGTATTTACAAGTAACAATATAATAACAAGATAAGTAGGTCTACTCTGATCTGTGAGGAATCCACTTTGATAATAAGTCCACATAACAAAACATTTTACAATGACTTTATCTTATTATACTAGGCCATATACACACAACACTTAACCTAGTTTTAACTTGTTACACTTCCAAAATATGACTTTAGGCAATAAAAATAGACACAGAATGACATAACCAGCTATTGTTAACTTATCTTAGTAGATTCAAATGTTACTGTTATTATTTTTGTGTTTTACTTTTTTATTTCTCAAAACTTATAATAATTATGTTCTGTTTTTGCACGAGTACATCCGTAAAGCGTAGAATAATCACAAATTTGCGATATAATCGAGAAATTTCAAATTGATCCAACAAAATTTAAATACGTAACAAAATAATTGAAAAGTAACTAATAATGAACTATTCTACACATGACCTAAGTATATACAGAGATCAGGCGTTGTGTGCGCGCGCGCGCGCTCGTGTGTGTGTGTGTTTTTGCCCAAAAAGCCGATATTAGCGGTGCGGTGGCTGGTTAAGTTACTAAGGACGAAACCGGTACCCGATACTTTCTGTCGATACCTAGTATTTTTTTTTACTCGATACTTTCATTCAGTATTTTTACTAATATCAGTAGTAGTAATAAGATACCGGTAAATTTTGTTAAGCCTAAACAATACTACCGCCGGCCCTCGGTTAAGTTCGAACCTGAGATCTCTTACACACAGACAGGTTCCTTACTTCGTCCAGTGACCCTACGAAACCTACATATTTGTATCTAAATGGACAACAAATTAGGTTATGTCCATATTATATTATACAGTATTTACTTCGATTCATTTTCTTTTATTGTTTTTGATATGTACGTATTATAACTTGTATTGTTTTTTCTTTTATTGCTTTTGGTATGTTTTCGTATACTGTTTTTCATTTGCATGTATGTTTTGTAACATATTTTCATTCACTGTTTTTGTTGCGTTCACACTACATTTTTTACCGTATTTGTGTAACAACTGGATTTACATATTTTCATTTATTGTGTTCAGCGTACACAATATTATTTATTACATCTGGTATATTTTTGTTATTTATTGTTTTGCTTGTAATACGAAGCAAACAGATCATTAATACTGCATATAAATTATCTAATAATCTTTCGGTACTTCTATTCGACATTTACTAATATCGATAAACTCTTTTCGATTTTCCTGCCTTATCGATATTTTTCCGACACCAGTGTCTAGTAAAAGTATCGATACTTTCTTCTGATATTGCCTTCCTTTTGGTTACCGACACGGTGATTGTAACGTACCCGATAGTCTTCGCACTACACGCAATGCACAATGTGAGCTTTCACTGTCTTCATAGTCTCGTTCTATTTCTACATTTTTCCATACAAGCTTCCAAACTACCATCGATAATGGCAAATTCATACTTGATTTTTAACAAAATTAGTGTTTTCGGTCGCCATCATGGAATTAATTAATTTAAATATGAATTCAGAATTATGGCGTTTGATTTCGGCCCACTGAACTTAACGCCCTAAACCATTCTTTCAGAAATAATTATTCCTTCTCGATAGATCAGAAGTTTTTTCAATATTTAACGAAAACAATGTACTCATATCCTGTGAATAAATAACAAATTCTGAAAATACTTTAATATGCTACTATGCTTAGAGTAAATGTAAAATATCTAAAGCTGAAGGATGGTTTTGAAGATCTATAAAATTGAATATAAACTTACTAGAATGATAATCCTAATGAGAGATAAGTGAGCGCTCGCTGCTGGTGGCATCTTTCGGCAGAGTGTTCAACTATTTTTCTCAAAAGTCTCCACCCCCTGTTCTTGCAGCGTTCGTAGCGGCAAACAGTATAATTATTTGGACTTTAACGCCAATATCGCGCACGCTTTTTATAATGGCAACTGTACTTCTAGTACGTTTGTAATCAATCCAAACCAAATGAGATTTTTAATCTAGTAACAATAGATTTACAAATATTCAATTATTAGGAGTATTTTTATGGCAAACGAAACATCTCGATAAGACATAAAACTGTAATAGAACGGACAAGCGTAAAACATAAATCAAAGAATAAAATCTATATCTGATGAAGAGTGCAGTTTACTATTACGTAACTATTCCGGATAATTGGTATAATTATGTGAATATGCAAAACAGCTGCACAGACTCGTGTAGGAAGCTTACGTAATCTTTATGAATGCCATCATTGCTCTGTTAGCAGTCACAGCCGCTATTCGCAATCAAAGCAATAATTACTATTTATAAATGTACTCACAGTCTAAAATATAACTACGAAATAACTTTCAGCTGTATTTTGAATCTATGTGTTAGGTTACAAATTCAGCAAGTCAACAGTACTAACTTGCCCGTACAGAAACAATGTGTATTTGATTAAGTTATTAAATTCTAACTTTGTTACCGCGATTTCTGCATTTAATGTAAAAACTTTGAAAGGCGATATGAAATGCAGAACCTTTATCACTATTTAAGGCAACACTATTTTTTTTAATAGTTATATATTCTGTTTCAAATCGTGCGTGTATTTATTGAATGGGTATAGACCTATTTAAGTCAAACACTCGGTTAGCAGCGAATATAAATAAAATAAATACATATTTGTCATTAACTATATTCCCGATTAGAACACCAATAGGTTATTACGTAGTCGCTTATTCTATAATAGCGAACGACCTCACGTCTCTTTCAGAAATACTACTGTAATTTTGTGAGTACGCGCGCGTTTTGGCACTCTACAGGTCACAATTTTGATCCCAAATATTTCAAACTTGGCACAAAAATTGATTTTGGTAACAGCTTCTCATTTAAAAAAAAAGGCAGTCATTCAAAATCTTTTTTAAAAAAAACATACCTTTTTTATCATACACTTAAAAAAATATATTCTCGTAATAACTGTTATGTATGATGTATATATGATTACAGTTACATGAAGTGTTATTGTTAGGCCTACTTTTTTTGGAAATACGCTTTTATCACGTTAACGAGATATCTGTATGCCGCTATTAATAGACTTGCTAAACTCACATACACAGATGATGTTCTCGCCATTTTGTGCTGTTGCTAAACGAATCTGAACACGAACATCAGAAACAGGTTAGTGCAAAAATACAGACCATAATAACACGTTTATTTAGTGACGTGCGGCCACGAGTTCATGAAGTAACAGTCGAGCATGTCCTCTATCAGTACGTGACCTATAGGACACGTTCGCAGAGTTTTGCACTAAAATCAATTTTGGTAGGTAACAACTTGGACAAATTCGTTAATCAGACTGACTTATTTGTCTCCTACGTTAAAAAACATATTTTTGTCCCCTCTTTAATTGTAAAACAGCTTGTATTTAATTGTAAAACAGATTGTCAAATTTCAATGAAATTTCGCATGGCGACTAATTTGATGATTTACATACGTAATACGGCTGGTTAAAAAAAAATCATCTTTTAAGTAGTTTAAAAAGGCTTCTTTTTAGGCTCGTTTTTTACACTTTTTGTCCGCTTTTTACAGACAAACGGCTTCACGCATTTAGATAGAACTTTTTTCCATTGATACACTGAGCTGTTACAAGGTTTAAGGAAACCTCAAACTGCCTTCTGTAACAAAATGGAGGGCACTAAAAATTCCTGAGTTTTGTTCTCTTGCTTTAAAAAGTCTGCTTTTTACTAAAAAAATGATTTCATACATTTCGATGAAACTTTTTCCCTTTATTAACTAGAGCTGTGACAGGATTTTAAGCAATTTGTTATACTCCTATTTGAAACAAAATGGCGGACACACAATATGACAGATTTATTTTGAAACGGGTTCTAGCAGCCCAAACGGTTCGACCAACCGTCAATGATAGTGCACAATTTATTCGTGTATAATGCCAGTTATCTGGTTACAATGTATTGACGCTAGGGGTGATGAGTATTTAGTGCTTACACCTAACTATTTCACTGTTATTTCGCTGAAAACATTACTACATTGTACCAATAACAATAACATGTTTTTAATAACAAAAATTCTCTTCCAAACGTAAGCACTTATTGTAGTTTACACTCAAACAAAATCTTTAAGTCAACTGTCGAATTAATCAACTGTAATTTTTATTTTCTGAAAAATACCGTAGCAAAGCAGAGGTACCCAGCTAAAATACCTATTTTATGTTATTCATTTAAAGTGTAATTAACTTCTCACGAAGCCTATAATGGTAGGTTAAGTATAGGCCTAATAATAACGATTAAAAAAATTAGAAATTGGTATTTCGATGTCTGTTTTCAATCTCATTATTTACAGTCATTAATATTTTTTTAGATTTTTCGAAAGGTGAAAATATTTTCAATTATTTAAGACCATTTAAAAAGTTAATAAATTAACAGTTTGTGTGGTTGTTATAAAGTGTGATTTTGCAACTACAACAAAACGATATACGGCGCAAAAACATTCCTTCTAGAACAAAGTCCTTTATATTTAACTAAATTATTAAAGAAAGATACAAATTAAGTAATTAAATATTCAAAAAACATATTTGAATTTAATTAATTAAAACAAAACACGTTAGAATCTTATCATTACACAATTGAAATTCGGCCAAACAGTAAATTGCTATGATTATAAATTTAAATTCTTAATATGTAATCATTTTTTTTCTTCCGGCAGAAATGTTTTTATTTTGTTGAGTACATATATCGGGCTAAACGGTAGAAGTAGAAAGGGAAGGGATTGAGACATAAAAGAACGAACCTAGATTTGGGGGAGCAGTACAGTAAAACGTTTTAAAAATGGAAGTATTTCGAAACGCGTCAACAAATACAGTTTTTGAAGCTTGGAAAGGCATAGATATTTACTGAACAAAATTACAAATTTAGTACATGCATTTTAATTATGAATATCCATGTACGACCAAAATAGGATTTTAAGAAATTGGATTTATTTTTATTTATTTATTTTTATAAAACTCGAACAGAATTTTTTGATGAATAGTTACCCGTATGTTTATTTGACTAGTACTTTAGAACTACATCCGAAACATTTGATGACAACTGTAAACACCGATTTTAACAAAATTTTATTTTCCTTAATGTTTAAAATTTTCAAAACAGGGATTGAAAACTACACCTACATGCCAAATTTAATAAAAATCGGTTGATTCGTTTAGTCTTCACAGAGAAGTGCAGAAATGGACAGACGTATAAGTAAAACTCATTGTTTACGACTCAAAATACTTCATAACGAATATCACCATAATTGTGTAGACTGATTCGTATAGTGAAAAAATGAAAATTCAGTATGGTCTAAAATTCACTGAAGTTATTCGTTAGCTGCTTAATTACATTTTACAACAACGGTATAGTCTCTATTTATATGCCAACGCTTGTAATATGGTTTCCGCAATTTTGTTGTTGGCGTTCTTTAACGAGTTGATAAAACTAAACATTTAGGACTTATGTCAATTTTGGTAATTTTTGCACTGAAACGCTTTATTATGTGCCCACCAACATTAATAATCCAAAATATAAAAGTGCGGAAACAACGAGAAGTTAAAAAAAATGACAAACATAACCTCAAAATGACTACAGGCGAAAGCAAAAACTTGTTTTTCATTAAGAAAACAATTAATTAAATGCGTGTTATTAATAATGGAAAAAATATATTAAAAAAAGAATTTTCAGAACCTAATTAGTTTTCCGTAAAAGCTACTAACCTTTATAAGGCGTGTTATAGCAGCGGGTATAAAGCTGCCGCTGTTTTGTAAAAACGGACGTCAGAATATAGTTCTGTAATAAATGGCTAGAAATCGTAATTTATCGTACACTTTTCGTAATAAATTTAATCTTCCGCTGATTAATATCTTTCAACGAAATAATATAAAATTAAAAAATTGTTAAAGTCGTTATTTTTGTAAAAGTCCCGAAAAGTCAGAAATAACGACGACTTGAACAGCTGATCAAATGCCTTTGTTAGTCTGATGTCAACGTTAAAATTAAAATAATAAAAATTAACAGTAATATAACATTCTCTCGAAGGCCTTATATTTTCGCAAAATGCTCAATATACTTACAAATAATGAACACTTAACAGAAGTATACTGTATATCCTTTACACACAACACTGCACAAAACACAACACAAACCACACAAAACTAGATGTTACAACACAGCTAAAAATCCACTAGAACTTAGTTTGGCACAACTTTACATCGGTACGTGTGTTTCTATAATGAATCGTGCATCACCAGTTTACAGTCGACGTAACATTTACTGTACTGTAGGTACTATTAATGTACACTCGGCACTTTGTACAACTAGACCTATTAAATCAAGCCACCAGCATAGAACTTACTGTACAGCATTCATCAAAAAATATAACAGATCAATAATATACTCGTATGAAAAACAACTGCTGCATAACAAAGCGCAACGTAAAATTTTTAATTTTATCACAATTTAGACTGATTTATTAAAAATAATTACGGCACGCAGCTGTCTCGCTGTCACGCATATATCAGTATTTTAAACTTTTCAATGAAAATAAGAAAATGAACCCTGAACGCAGTCAAATTAAATTTTTTCCTTTCAAATAATTTTGAAAATTCAAAGTGATAATTAATTTATGCAGTTTTAAACGCTAATTACGATGGCGAAATCAAATTTTCAAAAATATTTCAGAAAAAAGTAACTAATTTTTAAAGATTTGAAATGGCCGCCATTTGAAAACTGTTGGAATCTTGCTGGCTAACGAACTTGGCTACGCTATTATTAAAATCTTTTTTTTAATGTTTGAATCAAACCGGATGAAAATTGCAAACGTGAGGTGCTAAGCACACACGCGCGCGCGTAATATATATATAATAAACGATCATTTAAAAAGTGATCTAGATTGGCACTCATTTCAAGATCCCGGGCCTGGGGCTTACCATGATGGTTCAACTTACATTCAACTATTTATTACCGTAAAAACTACAATTTATAAATTTTCTTAAACAAAACGTAAACATTGACCCCACTTTCAAAATAAATTTACCAGATTTTAGTCATAGGTAAAAGAATTTTAAATGAGCTGCACTAACTAGTATTATGTACTTTGAAGGCTATAAGACCAAAATTTCAGGACAAGCTATGTCGCGAAATTGGACCGTTTATTTTATTATTTTTTTCGACGATGCCTGAATAAAACAAACTGTTTGTGTTCAATGGACCCGAAAACATTCAATTAAGATTTTAAGGTCGATCACTATACCTTTTTTATATAGGCCACTACTTCAAATATTCTTAGAAAGTTAATTATATTTATGGTAATTAGAAAAGTAAAGGTCAAAACTTATAGGCCATCAAATACAGGCTACATAAAATCTTTCATTTCCTCAAAATTGTTACAGACTGTATAATAATTGTTTTTGTTTAGGATTTTACACATAAAATCTTAGATTAATACAAGAATAGTAAAATGTTTTGAATCTCTTACTTCAATCATTCACGAATAATTCTTTTCCAAATGTATATTTATATTTTTAAAAACACATTTTTTTCAAAAACCTTATAAACGATTTATCCCAAACGCAGGGTTTCAATCTTAAAGAAAAATTCCGATTCGGGAAAAAACAGAAAATCCGTAACGATACATTTTTAAGAAACTATACAGATCTTTGACTTATTTAATAATGCCAACTAGAGACGCTGTAATGTTTCGCACATTTAGGACGTTACATTTCTGTTGAAAAGTGTAAAACATAAACCTTGAAGGTCATTATAGTTTACAGTCAATTTACTTTACGAATAGAAGAAAATAATATAAAACAGTTTTCACTTTGTAAACAGATTCGTATACGGGTGTTGATACAATATGTATTTACAAACAGACGCCGCTGGCGGAAGTAGGCGTGCACGTGTCACGTGGCTAAACATTTCCGCATTCCACTTCCACATGGATTTAACCGTCTTTAGCCTACATCTGGGCTACTACTGGTGAGAACAAGTTCTTGAACTCAACCTCAAGGACCGCGAGCTGCGGCTTATTGGGACAGTCTACACCCTCTAAGATAACTTCTCCTAATTACAAATACGAATAACACAAAATATATAAATATAAGATTTATACCGTTAAACATGTTGTGATTCGATATCAAGTCTACGATTGGTGGATACAGTGGGAGCTAGAAGGGCTGCAGCCCCCTCCCTTTGTAATTGGAAACAATTTGAAGAAATGTGAATTCATTACCTACTTAAGTAAAATAAAAATGCCTAATATTAACACAATTTTACTCTTTATATTAAAATGGGGTTTTTTGAATCCTTGAACAAAAAGGAGGGAAGGAATTAGCACGCGCTCACATCTGTTAGGGGCGGATGCTTGGATACGATGGATATGACTGTGAACAGACAAACAGCGGGTAAATTGACCCAAACAACATTTTTGATGAATTCGCGAAATTAAAAAAAAAGAGATTTAGTCTTTGTTATCTAAAATGAATTATCATTTAAAACCACTTAGTAAGACCGTTTATATTTTCTTTAGTTCTTTTATAATTTTGATGTATATTAATTTTTATATTTAATTTTATGTAATCCACGCGACAAGGGCTCCCTCGAAATAAACACCTGTAAATCTGTAAATAATAATTTATTTTAGATTTTATCATAAAGATAAATTTATTACTCTGAAGTAGATGAACAATGGTGTTGAACTCATATAAAATTATTGCACTTACACATAAACTATTGGAAATTATAATAATGCTATATGAGTCACCGGGTTTATCCTTGGGTCAGCCCCCCCTTTAAAATGGCTGGATCCGCCCATGCAATCAGCAGAGCTGCTTAGCAAATAAACTCATCCGCTAAAGATGACAGAAAGGTCATAAATTGTTGAAATAAATAAATATGTTTATCTACATTATGTATTGTTCTTCAGTATAATTTGTATTGAAAAGTATTTGGGGAATTTTCAGTAAAAATTTGATCATCACCACAGTGTTATTTATACGGTGTAGCCTACCATTAAATATTAACAGTTTCTTGATTTTTATTACGTAAAATTAGGCGTCTTGGACATATTGTATTCCGAAATAGCTTGTTAATTAATACTCGTATGTACAGTATATTATGAATATTTAGATGATACAGACAGGAAGAGTGAGAGATAGAGACAGAGGAGACAGTGAATGAGGGAGGGAATGTGGGCGAATGCCCGGGAATGAAAGGGGAGATAAAAAAATTACCTAACGAACAAAACGCACACACCAAATCCTTTAGTAAACTGAATTTTTTTCAATTTAACAGCCAATGTCATTGGCGAAGGTTAAGTTAGGCTAGGCTGTTAGGTCATGACGTTGCCACATGTGACATACTAGCCAGGCTGCTGAACGTGTTACAACAATTTGCCTACAGACAACTTATACGCGATTTTAGAACATACTTGGGATCTTAATAATTTCTAAACACTTTAAAAAGGCGGCGCCCGGCCACACACTTGCTGCTCACGATCAGAGGTGACATCCATATCATGGACAAATGAATTCTAACAATCAATATGCAGGCAAGGCAGTTCCGGTAAACATAGGCGAGGCAGTGCGTGTCCAACAACTACCCGATATTTGTACAGTAACCGTTACGTCACAACTAACAGACCATGGGCTGGTCTAGTGATCATTCAATGGAGAGAACTGACTGAATGCAAGAACAAGATAAGCACTAGTTCATCTCATTTAAGACAAGAAATACTGGTCATTTTAATATAATACTGAAACCACACTATAAACTGTTAAACTGAGTGATCCAGGAAAATCTTTTCAGTTTTCGTTACAAAGAGTACAAATATAAACTTTATATACACTTAACATATAAACAAAATTCCTGATTTACAATTTAATTTGTTCCAGCAAACATTAAAGCTGGAAGTCATACTTCATCAGTAAATAAACTCCGAGATATTTAACATCTTACGTGTGAAGTTTGTTAGTTTATATGAATCCACTGTGTTCTAGAACCAGACAGACCAAACATCCTCAGGTTATCAATAAAAACACGTTTCAATCTAAAAATATTTGTTGAGCGATATCTGACTATGTGAAATGACTATGCTCATTACTGATATGAGGCTAGGTGTTGGTTTCCAGGACCCTAAGGATCTTCAGCAGAATAAGCTAGTCAGTGGATTGTTGGAACTGTAATCGATGCTAAGGGCATCAATCTGCTAAACTAGTATTCAAGAGGTTTAGTTGTACAATAGGTCTGTTGATCGCAGTGCCTAGGGTTGTATTATCCCTCCCTCTAGTTTGAATCTAATCTAATCTAATCTAATGTTCATTACTTCTTGCATGACCTCTATTGGCTAAGAACACAATGAGAAAGAAGGGAAGGTTTTGTGTGACATGTTCTTCCGTTATGCTTAAATTTAGTTTCTTCATGATTCGTCCACATTATTATTGGCCGAACAGTTCTGTTAGCAGTGACTATGCACAAGGTAACACTTGAAAACACATAAAGAATTCAAGCAGCATACGATTTAAAGTTTTGGAATCCACATTCATCCGCACACTAAGAATTTCAGACGATAAAACTGGAACCTTCGGTGATCGTAAAACGTGGTCGTGACAACGATCAGTTGTGTTAAATCGACCAGAGTTTATCTACGGTTTCAAGATTATGTTTGCAGTATTACTTTATAGCCAAGGTGGAGCCTATAATAACCTAATCTCGATCATTCTGTAGTTTTAAAAATAATAACACGCTTTACGCGGTTCGATCGATGACTTTCTCATAGGCTGTAACAAACATCTGCGTACTGCGTACTATCGCAAATACTTCCATTTGCGAACTGGGTAAATAGTAATTATAAATTATTATAATTAACACTATACATTATTAGTGAATTAGCAAATTGGCTATTGAAGCCGCCGTGGAAACAAAATCTGTCGTTACTAACAGAGGAAACAAATTTACAATGTTTTTTAAAATAAATTATCTCTCCACCCGCTTACTTTTACTAACCCAAACGTAAATTATGTAATGAAAACCTACAATTTGTACTGTCTCAAGGGACAGAATATTTGTGAAAAACAAATTGAAATCGGTCTTTAAATTAAAAATGTATGCTTTCAACCGTAATACTTCTAATATTACGAATTAAAAAAATTAAAGCAGGAATAATGAACAATAAGTTCTGCTGATAAACAATTACTATAATAAAAAAACAATTACTATAATTAACGCGTTTAAATATTTCGTTGGTTTATCATCCACTCATGAACAATACCATAGTCGTTACCTGTACTGTTTTTAACCTACTTTTACTGCCAACTTACTTAAATAAAATATAAATGAGACGAAATAATTTCTTATGGTTTACTTAGCTAAAAGATAAGTCTGGCAAATAGCAAGAACTACATTGTCAAGTCCGTCTACAAAGCAAAAACTATGACTGGTTTGTTACAAACTTTGCAGGCAAGTTTTTCAAAAAATTTCCGAAATGTTTTAACTAGCTATTTAGCCATCGGAACTTGGTTCGACGATTAAACCTTTTGAGCTGGTGTAATACAGTGTTAGATTGTTTAAAGTAGTAATTCAAAGAAGAAAAACTTAAGATATCAATGGATGGACTAAGTTGATAAATTATTGGTAGATGTATTTATTAGAGTAAAATTATTTGTTGGTCTTAGACCAGTTGTAATTCCAAAATAAATTAATTAATTAAAAAAAAAATTAGCCCTAAAAATTTAATAGTAGCTGCCATAACAGAAAAAACAGATCTCCTCAAAAACGGCATTAACGATTTTGCTTAATATTAGTCCAAATCCAGCCCTTAATGTCCCAAATACTAGTTATACTGGTTGTTATTTTTCTAAAACTGAAATTTTTCCTATAGACGAACACAAATCAATGAACACAAGTTTAAAATAAGTTACGGTTACAAAAACCGCAAAATCCAAAATTAACTGACCTGAACCCACAGGATTTGTCCCGGAAATTTATTCCCGCAAGATTTGTCCTGAATATTCCTTTGGATTCGAATCCCGCAGGATATTTATTAGATTAATATGTAATGTTCAAAGCCCTGTACGCGTGAAATCATTAATTGCTTATTCTTCAATTTCTCATAAGATTGGTTGCGATGGGTTTATGATTGTCACTTTTTGAGGATGTTCTGGCTCATATTTTAATATTAGCTCGTGATTTATGTTCTTATTGACTGTTTTATCTTTATAATAGTATTTATGAGCGATTAGAAGATGTAGATTTTTATTAATAAAATCATAACAAGATTTATACCTTAAACATTTTAATTATGGTTTTTGTTTTGTTCTTGTATTATGTTTAGTCCACCATCTACGAATTTATTAGGAGAAATTTATACTTGTTTCTTTTTATTACTTAATTTCTTTTATAACAGTTTGTTATAGGCCTACATTTTATTTATTTTCTTATTTAGCATGGAAATTTTTATTCCGGTTATTATATTTCTAGTGGTTATGTTCGTGAGTATATTAGTTCTTCATTGATTACTATTAGATTTATTTTTATTAAAGATTAACATGTTTATAACATACAATTATAGGGCCTAATTATATTGTTAAAATATATGTTACAAAATTATAACATACTAAAATTAATATGCTTACTGTAACATAATCGTAACATACAATTATTGCAATTTCACACTTTATCCCATTCTGTTATAAAATTCTTCCCCCGATTTCACCCAGGACTGTGAGAACTCTTGAATACAATACAAAACAACTAACTGGCATTTTTATACAAATTTATCTTTGAAACATTACACAGATTAGCCAGCCTACTGTAAACATTGTAGCAAATAATGGAAGTTGCAAATAATTCGGAAAATGAAGGTATCAGTGATACTTTACTTAAGCAATTGACATGCTGCAGATAACCGGTAGCTCACACATATCTCAGCTGAAAGTGTTAGAGTAAGTATGATAACTGCGTGACTAAACAAAGTGTGTACAAGTAGTAATTTGGGCCTACTGATACAGTAAGTGCACTGTTCTGTCTCACAATGAGTACAACTTGCAGCAAACGTACGACCATCGTAACCAACGTTATATATATATATAAATGAAAAATATTTTCACCTTTATGATTACCTTTAGCTTTCCCTTAAACTTTTTCAAATCAAACTCATACTTTTCCTGGGTTTTTGTGATACAACGACCATTATCGCCAAATTTTATGCAGATCGATACATCGTTTACTACCAGATACGCACTTAGTTTATAACGGTTCCTTGATTTGGCCACGAACCCAAAAACCGTCGAAAATTTGTTTCTCGGTTTTACAAAAATTCCACTGATCATTTTTCGAGAATGTTTTATCATTTAGTTTCTAAATTCGAGTGGTGTACATAATTTGTCTACTTTCTTATGTTTGTTGCCGCTATACTGAATACATTAGCACTGAACATAAACGTACTACAACGATAACCCTTATGAGAGATATGTGAACGCTCGCTGCTGTTGATATCTTGCGGCAAAGTGTTCAACTAAAGTTAAATACTGTAGATAATAGTACTGTTTATTTTCTCAAATGTCTCCACCCCTGTCCTTGCACCTTGCAGAGTTCGTAGCAGCAAATAGTCCAATTACTTGGACTTTAACGCTAATATCGAGCACGTGGCTGTACTTATAACCTGTTTATATTCAATGATATTAGTCATAATCATTCATTTTAATACCAAACAATTTATTTACACGAATATGTAGCCTTCTACAGAATGTTTCTCTTTTATATAAATATAAAAAAATATATCAAGATATTTTCTAGCCTTTATACTTTTCGTGTAACATGTTTTTTTTAACTGAACACAAAAACTTAGTTCATACATTTACGGCATTTCGTTTAGACGCTACCGGTTGTGTTATAACAGAGGACAAACAATCGCTAGCACACATAAATTGTCCTGAATTTTATGTTATGAATTTGTTCTGAACAGATCGTAAGTCTTAAAAAAAAACTTGTTTCCCAATCAATGTTTCGTTTATCGTTGTTTAATTATAAAATTAGTAAGCAAACATTAGCCGATTAAAGGCTAAGAGATAAATAAACTGCCATAATAAACTTTGCGGGAGGGATACAGAGATAATGCAATAGGCTATATCTGAAAAAATATGTCAAAATACAAACGTATGTTTTTAAAAACCATTTTTGGTTTTCATGTGTAAACTAACGTGTCAAACATATGTTGTCAAAACATATTGTATCAAGATATTTTTGTAAGTGTCGGTATCTCACACCCTGACGACAAAGTTGCTAACAGCGCTCATTTGGCTGAAAATAAACTTGAATATTTTTCTGCTTCAATGACTATACACGCCACGCGGTATCTTATCAATGAATACAGACTCTACGTTGATAAACCCTTCCCCAGGTCATTCGCAGTGTGTTACTGTGCTAGGTGTTGGTCTACCGTCAGAACGTCATATTGTCATAGTGCAAAAGCAATATCACATTGTTATATGACAAGCACCATCGTCATATAGACATATTTAATGGTAGCAAAAACAATTTACATCTGGTTTCTAAAACATTTTTTTTATACTCCAATAGTAAACGGTAGATTAACGTAATGGCTAATTAAACTTTGCATCCTGTTTCTAAAAAATATGTAATCAAAGATTACCTAATCTCCAATTAACCTCTCGTTATCTTTCAAGAAAGATTAATTGGAAAGGAAATGGACGTTTTTTTAAAACATATTATTAAGATATATTGTAATTTTTAGGTTATGTTGGCTGTTTACTTTTTTGCTATACGTTTCTGAGTACTGTAGGCTATTAATTTTTTGGGAAAAGCTGTACAATTAAATTATCAGTAATTGCATTGTATTAGCGACGTATAACAGTAGTGTGGGACAGATACTTTGAAATTAGGCTTCAAAATGTACCTTACTGAGCCTAAATCTAACCTTGAATGTTTCCTTCGAAAAATAATTATAAATGAAATTTAAGTTCTAATACAAAAATAACCAAATTACTTCTGTCAATTCTTTATCTGACTAATATTATCATAATTTTTGATACTCGTCATCTCATTTCAAATAAGGCCTAAAATCAATGTATAACTTATTTTGTTATTACCAATAAATAATTTCGAGAAAAAACTTGCGACTACCAAAATTAAAATGAATAAAATGTAAATATTCGAAATAAAATCATAAGCAATATTAACCTAAACAAAAATTTTGAAACTGAAATTTAATCACAATGAAAATAAAATAAATTAGCACAACTAAAATCACAAATGAAACTTCGACAACGTTGTAAATTTTGTAAAATGGAAGAGTAACAATTATTATTATTAATTTCCAATTAAAATGTTTAACTAACCGATATTGGTATATTAAATTAATAAGAGTTTAATCTTCAATTAGCAGTTAATGGTTGTTCTAGAAACTGAAATTGATGATTTAATTAAAGATTAAGTTTAATAATGGATTAAATAAGTTAATGACTGTTCTCTAAGCCGGCTATTAGACTGTTCTTGTTGCTGTAATTAACCGCTACAATCTAGGCTAAAACGGCTCTATTTTGAAGTTCACTCTCCAGTTAAAACACTGGACCGATTTGTTGAAATTTGTTACGAAAGTGTTTTCTCTGCATGAGATTAACTTTTCCTCGGACGTCACCACTATGACTTCTAAAGTAGTACTGAAGTCTATTTACCAAACGTGATCACTCATAATTAACACAGAATGCAAGCCGGTTCCTTAGGGAGGGACAACACATCTGGGCTTAGATCAGCTGATATCAACAGTAACAATGTCACGTGGTGCGATTACAGAACAGCTGCGACATCCCCACTTTGTATCGGCTTACTTTACATTACAAGGCTAACCAAGTGGAAAGTGGCTTCCACAGAAGCTCTTTCTGTAACAAGGATCTTGCAGTTTGCATGTGAGTTGAACTCTAGGCATCTCGTCCTCTTTTGTAGTAAAAAAGACAGAGGAGGGTAGGATTGCTTCTCTGCCAATCAAGAGTGTTTACTACAGAACGTTCACAAAAATAGTAAAAGCTATAAGTGGACACGTTTTTCTGAACTGTACAACGCACCAATGACTTCGTTTTAAGTTCTAAAACGTACCCTGCCAATACTGTAACGCTAATTATTGTAATGTAATACCCACATTTTCGTTGTCATAAGCTTAAAAACAACGGTTCTCTCAGGGGCAGGTGTGAGGGCCATCGCTCCCCCTCAATATTTACTCAAAAATTCAAAATATTTACTTGAAACATTAAACATAGGCTGTACTGATAATTTTTCAAAGTACCTACTATAAATCTAATGCTTAAAGTCGGGTGGCCGCTAAATGCAGAGCCGAATTGCGCTGAACGGAGCGGACTGTGCATTCAAAACCTAATCTATTGTTTTAATGTAACTACGGCCACTGAAAGCGTAACGGAGCTGAGCGGAGTCAAGCGGCGCAGCTTTGCCTCTGTCTTGTTCAGTTTTTAAGATGATTCCGCTTCCTACACCACGTTGACCACGCTTCTAAACTTATTATTTATCGTTACCTAGGATACCGTTACAAGTTACGGTTTTTAAATATAATATTTCTTAGAATCCCTTAGAGTAGGCCTAAATATTTAGATTTAAAAGCGTTCTTTGCCGTTCAACTTCATCCCACTCAGCTCCGCTCCGCTCAGCGTAGCTCCGCCCGCATTTGATAGCCACTCGGCCTAAGAGAACTCAACTCCTCGTTGAAATGTTTACGAATAAATAACTGAAATAATAAAAATAAAATAACGTCACTCTCAGAGAAATGTTCTCCCTACAATATTTTCTCTACTGCGTGCATTGAATAGCATATCAATGATGTTATCGTGTAAACAATTAATTAGAATACACGAGGAAGCTCTCTGTCCATTATTTTAAGTAGCCGAACTTAGCCCCGCCCACATTCCCGATTACAGAATCAGACATGACTCACGCCCCCATTAAGCCTTTGGTCAAGTCGTATTTATGTCTGTTAAAGTGTGTCAACCGGTTTTTGTAGCCACTACGGTCGCACTTTGATGTGCGACTTAATTGGACTTTTACACGTTATTACTTGCTTTCAACTCTATTCAATGGTACTGCTTATTTGGCTTTATCATTTCATTTCTTTAAAAGTGTAATTGCGACAGTAACAGAAACAAATGGAATTAATCGATTCAAAACTGATTAATTCGTTTTAATTTTCCTACATTCACTGAATTTGAAAATTATTTGTATTTTTTCACATTGCCTTTGACGTTCGCTCGTAAAGTAAATTGCGGTTGAAGACTGAGTAGACGTCATTAAATCCACCAGCGCACACTTGTCATGCATGTTCAGTCAATAGCACGATTAATAAATATCGCTTCGAAAGTGATTGTCGCGGGAAATCCCGACCAGTAATTTCGGTTGCGTGTACCGGTACGTGAAGGTACACGCGAGATGCATCGCACAACGAACTGAACTCAAGACATTGTTGGGCTCGGCTATACGACTCGGTTTATCGTGAGCCACACCAACAGTAACGTGTTGTTCATCAATATTAAAAGATATGTTTGAGATAAATGACGAAGTGAAATTAATTATTCTTCCAGTACCGACATATTCAGAATCGTGAAAATAATCCAGTACTGCTTTCAACGATCAACTGACGTGTGACAAAGATACGCTAGTGCTGATTAGTTAGTGGCGCTAAAATTGCCGAAATCTACCTAGTTCTATGAAAGAAGACAATCTTTGATCCCGAAACCAAAATTTATCTTCATACTATGGATTGTTCCCGTAATACTTCCCCTCCTACTCCTCCGCGCACAGGTACAAGTTACCACAAACAACATGCTTACATCTACCGAACAAATCAATTGCATTTTTTGTGTTAATCGTGGTTTTTTGTCACCATTAGTGTGTATGGAAACAATACACTATGTTTTCATTTACAGTACACTTGGATTGCTAGATCCTGCCAGTACTGTACTGTCGCCGAGCCATGCTGCGTCGTGAAGAACAAGTATGCACAGAACTTAATTCGTGTTTTTCTCCATCATTTCATTTCTTTCTGTGTCATTAATATCTTGAAAGCTATAAACTCCGTCAATTTTAACGAGTTTTATAATAAAATCATGAAGGAAGAAACATTCGGCCTAATTAAACCACGAAGGACAGAGAGCTGGCCTTCAATCAGAGTAGCTGAGGTGCAAAAAAACTATGTAAGAAGTAACACCACCATCACAGTACTGGAGTCCGTTGTGCAAGGACTGCGTCGAAAGGAACCTCGGTTGTGTCTGGACGCAACACAGTCTGGTATATTACGAAACTGAGCCGTTGTTTAGGAAGGTCCCGGACATTGCGTCACATCCTGTGTATGTGTCCATAAGTCACGGCTGCTCGAGAGATGCATTTTGTGCGTCCACTTAACTATCCATACTTATTTAAATTGCAATAATGGTTATATTTTACGGAGAAATTGTACAGTATACAGGAAAATATCAAATTATCTAATCCAAAAAGACATTAAAAATTGGTTTCCTGATAAAAACATTCCAGAATTTAGTGTCCTTGTCTATGAAGTGATTCTTAACACTGATTTGTGTCTCTTTTGTTCTCTATCGCGGAAGATTTTAGAAATTTCTTTCGGCTTACAAATGACAGTTGTAATAATTCATCCTCCTATTCCTCTAAGGAAATTCAGCACTTTACCAGCAAAGTCTTTTCAGAATTGTTCAATGTCATTTTTTGTCACAAGCAGACCTTCCGCACTAAGGGATGTTTCTTGCACAAACAGTAGACGAAAATCCAGACCTTGTAGTTTGACGCAACGTTTGGACGTTTCTTGTATAAACCAGCTAAAACATCAACAGGATTCCTCGGTACTCAGGTATGGCTTTTGCCCACTTTGAAGGGTTGGCGGCTCGTCAGTTTGTCTTTTGACAGGTTGACTACGTCTTGAATTCACTTTATGAGATGCCTGGGATCTAATAGGTCACAAGAAATCATGTTTTTTCACACCTACCTGAGTCTGAATATGGATTGCCCCACATCATCCCTGGTAAGCTCTATCAGTCTAGTACTTTATACCCATGCCCACAAGTGGGCTCCTATAACTCATAACTCTGACAGAATAAATATTTTAAACTATTAACATATTAAAATTTTTGCGATAATTCAAAACGTAGCACATTTCAAATTTTGTAATCCACCTCCATTTATCAGAATTACTATAAACACCTATTTTACTTTCTCTCTATATAAGGTACAAAGGAAACGTAGTGACCTTGAAAAAATATATCTTTAGACTTTGATAGATCTATCCTTTTTTAGGTCTCTTGAATTCAGGAAAATTGATTTTAAAACTTGAATGTCTGTTCATCTATGTGGATGTGCACATTGTTGGAGACTAAACAATTGGCTGATAAATTTAGTATGTATAGCACGAGAAAATGTTTTTAATGTTACTAAAACACATTTGTTTGATAAAAAAAATTAAAAATTCTCAAAATCGGTATAACGATTTTGTTCATAAGTTATAGCTCAATGAATAAAACAATTCTCAATTTAAACTCGCCCAATAAATATCGCCATTTTATAAACCGAGAGCATTGTCGCGCAAACTCGTTAACATGACGACCAAACTGTTTCAACGACACTGTTAAGTAACGTATAATTAATAAACCCAAGATAATCTACGCAGGAGCGACCGTGTGCATGAAAACACCACACATTTGGAACAAACTTTATTGAGACATAAAACCGTCACTTCTTTTAAAAGAAAAACAGAACAGCCCTAAACTTACTACTTTTGGGATAGTTAATGTGCTGTCATGGTTTCAGAAAGGGTCTAATTTTGGAATTGTAAACCCACCAAATACAATAAACACAAATTTAAATCACATTAAATAGCGGCCATTCTGTTTGTTTAGTAACTACGTCAAAGCTCAGAATAAATAAATATACTCATATTTACAATATATTAATTATACGTATTCAACAAATGGTATTCTTAAAAAAATGTTTTGAAACTTCACGCTGGTGGCGTTATATTTAGTATATTCGTTGGATGTGTCCCGAGTTCTGGTTATTTTCTTGAATTTCATATAATTTTTAAACATATCTGATTAAAGTTATCGTTTAAAATTACACTTAAAGCATTATTATCATCTCGCACAAACATGTGAAATTAAACTCTTGACCATGAGCAGCCGTTCACTTATGCTTGGCTTATCCAATTCGGAATTGCATAATGAACCATATTTTTTAAAACTTAAAATGAATAATTTCTAAAACCATCCCAAATTTTTTATCTCAAAAATCTCGTACCCGTTAGCTAAGTTATTTTCTGCCATTTTTTAAATTTTGTGTTTTGATAACTCTCCTTAAAAGCACTAATATAACCTAAAATTAATGTTATTTCTTATTTCGGTACAAGTTACGCTACAAATACTAATAAATATCTGATTCTATTTCCGGAAAGTTACCAATATCTTACGCACAAAAAACAAAATATTTTTCAAAACCTTCTAATTGTACGCAACTGAAAAGGAATGGGTTTCTTACATAAACAATGTAGCCTACAGTCTTTTGAAGCGTTGTTTTATCAAAATCGATAAATTAATCTGAAACTTCAGATAATAAGAAAAATATTACCTTGAATTAGACGTCTTATTACTGAATTTCCATTAGAAAATGAGCTATTAGAACAATCATGATGGTCTCAGACCCAGACCCCGGGACAATGAAATGAGCGCTGATCCCGATTTCTAGATCACGTGCGCGCGCGTGCGTGCGTGTTAGCCCGCACGCGAAACGTTCTACATTTTAGTCCGATTTGATTAAAACTTGACATGAAAATCGATCTTGGTAATGGCTTAGACAAGTTTACTAGCCAAAATTCGTTCAACTGTTTCAAAATGGCGTCCATTAAAATTTTTACAATACACAACTTTTCTTTGTATTAAAAATTTTTGAAAATCTGATTTCACTATTGTAATCAACGTTAAAACTGCGCAAATCAGCGTTTGGAATTTTCGAAATTTGTTGAAATTAAGAAAATGAATTTGACGGCGACCAGGGTTCATTTTCGTATTTTTAATACAATTTGGAAATTTAAAATACTAATATTTGCAGATTTTAATGACGAAATCAGAGTTTCAGGAAATAAGTGCAAAATTAAAAATTACTTTCCACAATTTATCTGTCAGCGTGCCTCGGTTATTTAAATTACACACAGTTGTTTAAACAAGTATACAATGTCACAAAGAAAGTACTTTTGCTGTATCTTCAAAAGCAAATATAAATAAATAAATAAATAAATAAATAAATATATATATATATATATATATATATATATATATATATATATATATGAAATGTAAAATGAGGACTGATTACAATTCCACATACAACACAGTTAAAATAAGATACCAACCATCATTTTATCAACAAATAACTGACATCAACTTAAAGGGGATAGATTCATTATGGCCGACAGGGTCCACATCAGGCTCTTAATCCCCCCACGATCACATCCACGTCCTCATCCTCTTATGGATGTTACCAATACACACCGGGTAGAATAAAGCAGCCCTTGAAATAAGCATATACAGTACTTAATTATGTACCTCAAGAATTACGTTTCAAACTATTTAAGTACTCTTTTTTCTACATATCTGAAACATAAAGTACTAAGTTACAATAACGACCCGCTATAAATGAAACGTGCCCGTTGCCCGTCAGATACAGTTGGTATCTAGAGAGGGGGAGGTTGTACAGATATACGGAGGTTGTTTGAACCTAGAGGCTAGTGGAAGGCAAGGAATGCAGTGCACGTTGTCTAATTAAACTTAATTAAAGTCAATACATCAGTATGTGTCTGCTTATTTAATCAGAAGATAGCAAAGACATTTCAGTAACGAATGTGACCATTATACAATTATACTGTACTTGCAACTAATCAGAGTGAATTAAACAATTTTATTTTATGTTATTTTTTTCACGTTATATTTTTTAATGTTTAAAGTAATCATATACTCTACTTTTAGAAACCGAACGTTTTTCCTTGCACTTTTTAACGCTTATATTTTAAGCGTTGAAACGTGCATAAATTAGTGTTTAAAGTTTTCAAATTACATTGGAAATTTTAGATGTTAGTTTAATTTGATTTTAACGCGGTCACGTTAGTGAAATCAAATTTGCAAGAATGATTTGGACAACAAGAATGATTTTGAAACGGTTAAACGGATTTCGCTTGATAAGAACTTGTCCAAATTATTACAAAATCAGTTTTCGTGCCACTTATATATAACAAGAGCTTTTTGAATCCAATTGGCTTATTACAATTATTGTACACGACCTACAATTGCCGCCGCCATTTTAAAACTGCTGAACGATTTTTTGTGGGTAACTAACTCGTTGCAGTTATTAGCAAAATCGATTTCTGTGTCAACTTTGATCCGAAACTGCGAACGTGAGAGTGCTAAAACACGCATTGTTGTTATTGGCTATATAATACTCGTGTGTGTGTGTGTGTGCGCGCGCGCGCGCTTTTAATTGAAATAAAGAAAGTGAAGACGTTTCGAATAATCGAAAGAAGCTACATTTCCATAATAAAAGCTTCACAAAATGTTCGTGATAAAACATATTTAATTGAAACATTCTAAAAACTGTACACTGATTGATTTACACATTAAAAAAGAGTTGTGATATCAACTGTGCATACTACTGTAGTAGGTATTTTTCAATGTCTGTAGTTCCCTGTATTTAAGGTTGTAACATTTATCATACGCCTCCTTATACAGTACATTGATCAATCAATCACATTGTATCAACGTTTCGCTAAAATCGTATCTGGCATCCTCGAGGTGGGTTCTTACGTGATTTATTTCAATCTGAGACATACAGCCTAAGTATTGTTTCATATGACATAGTTTGCTAAAACTTTTCACGTTATTTATGATGCTGTTTCTACTCTCTACCTAATTTGTCTTCATCTACTAACTCACCTAATTTTACTGCAGCAGTTCTGTTATTTATTTTCGAAGCCTTGTCTCACGTCGGCACGTACAAAAACAACCGCTTCTCTAATTAACTGTGGCTTATTAACACTAGTCACCTTCAGTTCTCCTTGCACGTTCTTAGAGTTGATGAGTGTTTTATTTTTCTAAAATTATTAAACATTAGCAGTTTTATAAGCTTACAAATTTGTATGAGAGAACACAGATTGTCGATATTAACATTCAAAGTCATTAAAAATTTCCGTTTATGGTTTTTATATTTGTTGTCAAATAATGTAATATGTTGGGTGACATAAAAATGTTGAAATTAGAAAAATATATTTGTTGATTTCTTAAACAGAAAGGGACCAGGGGGCGTGTGAAATTTTGCATCATCAACGTTTTACGTAAACACAGCCTTCTGAATAAAAGTAGCCATTGGGGTGAGAGACGGTAGTTGGAACGAAGGGAAACATGCATAAAAAATAAATCAAAAAGCGATCGATTTGAAATAATAATCACAAATTTATGAGTCATTGTATTATATACATTTCAAAACAGGTAATTATTTTTAATAGAAAATTTTACAGGGCATTACAATACCTCGTTGTAAACGATATTTGATGTAAGAATGTAATCTTTTTGTATTTCATTTTCTTTAATGGATACAAACATGTTAGTTATTTAGTTATCCTTGAAAGGCTATAATTGTCCGCGTGTAAAGACGACAATTGGTAGGGGCCTAAATACAATCCTGCTCTTTGAAGTGTTTGTCCCTGCGACTAGTTTATAGTGATATCAAACGCAATTTTAATCGCGACCTAATCAATTGAAATGGCATGCTTGATAACATCTAACTGTATTTTGACATTTTAATTCTATTTTATATTTTATGATGACCGTATTAACAACAGATAAATGCACGATGAAAGGAGAAATGACAAATATATTTGTGTAAAAACAGTGTCCAAAACATGTGTTTTGTATTCAAAATCTTGTCCCGGCATGAACGACGGGCAGGGATAGAGGTCTGTCAGTAGGGCCACATAACACAAGTTTAATGACTTTAAAATAAATATTGAAATTGTTCTACGCATGTTATGCAAAAAGTGGCATTTGTAATTGGATTGTCTATTCGCGATTACTAAGTTAGCTTCGTAAAATATACAAAATACTGTCTTTTTTGTGATGCCGCGCATGCGCATCATGACAGTTTCTTTCATGTTTTAAAAAGTTTCTTTCATGTTAAAAATTTCCACAAACAGAAAGTTTTAACGAAAAATCGTTTTGCAATGTCAGAAGCCTGTTAACAAAATCTTTCTAAAGATACCCCATTTGTGTCTGTACGAATAGTATGTGCTGAGAAAAGGGACGTTGACTTGAGAAATAATATATATAATTTGTTACAATTTTTAAAACACCATGAAATCTTTTATAATTTTTTTACGCTATATGAAAAATCCATTAAAGACATACGCGGTACAAATTAGTGGAATTCATTGGTGTGACATTTTTTAATCAATAAACTCGTTACCCTACCTTTATCCAGGCAGCCGTGTAATTCTGTATACAAAAATTACACACACCTGTGTAAATGTGTTAGGCCTACACAGGAACCTCTAAGTCTACACAGCCAGCTGTAGTATATAACACAGACTATATTGTTTCTCCACAACCACAACAATATAACACTTCCCATGCCCAAGGCATTCCAGTCATAACAAACATAGAAGAATACAAGGCGTTATTTTTACGGGCGTTTTGATTTAAACAAATGACCTACAGGGGGACATTAGCCGCCCCCCTCCGATGGGAAATTACGATGTACGGTGCATGTAACGGCTTCATGTATTTTTAAGATTGCCTCTGGACAGATTTTTTTATTGTGTGTTTTATATGTTGTGCTTTGCTCTTTAATGCCTTTCCTGTTTTACCAGACATTTTCAATATGTTTAACGTAAACTTTTAAGAAAATTATCTACGTTCACATCAGTTACTTCATTTATATTTTTAAGGAAGTCAACACAAATTGAGACTGTAAAATGTCTTTCTTTTTATTGTTAAATTTACACTGTTTTTTGCCAGAAATGTTAAATACAAAAAATATTAGATCAAACATTAAACATTTGTAGTTTTCATAAGGGCACAACATTGCATAAACTAGACTATCTGGATACCCGTGCTTAGTTAATGTGTCTTTAGTTTAATTTGAGGTTATGGTTATCATTCATAATCGAACGATCTATAAATCGATAACATACAATTCAGACAGACAGAACAGAGAACACTATAACCTTCCGCTGGTCTAACCATATCCAATGCGGTAATTAAGCAATTATTACTTCGATTTTACGACTGTAGAAAAAACCCTGACCCAGTATCTACAGTCGATGATGTAAAGTTTGATGACAATCCACACAGTAGTTTAGATTAATATTTCGGACAAACAAACATACTTTTGATTTTACGGATACAGATTACATTTACCGAAAAGTCGGTTTGAAGTTTTTTTTAACCCGAAAATTTTGCCTAATTTTTCAAATTTCTTTCAACAGATTTTGTTAGTACGTTGGTGAAATACGAAAATTCATAACTCAACTCAGTTATTTACTGTTAAAACGGAGTTTTTTATTATGCCACCTGAGTTATGTATTACTAAAACTTGAGCAATTTTGATAAATTAGACCGATTTTCCTGATATCGATTTTTTCTCGAGCCGGGTGTTTTGCGGAGATATCGACACGTCATTTGGGGGGGGGGACTCATCATTTTGGGGAATACCTTAACAAAATTTTATTAAAATCGTTAAATACGGTTGTTTTGAAAAATCCGTTTTTGAGTTTGAATACATAAAAATGACTTTTTTGATTAAAATATAGGTTAATATAAAGAAATGACAGACCAGACATATACAAGTCAAAATTCATAGAAATCAGCAAAATTATTTAGTCTACAGTAATACGCAAGAACACAGACATACATTCGTCAAAACTACTTTTTTGGACCTAAAATAACCTTTACAAAATTTTCCACAAACCCCGTACTACCGTTATACTTCGTATAGTGAGAAAGCAAAAACCAAAATATATATACTTTTTTCAAAAGTGACTATAACAATTTTGATCAAAACTGACTAAAATGTAGCTCTTAACACAATAATATCAACTGGTCGCTATTTTCAAAAAAAATCCGAATAAGTAGCTTAGGGTCAAAACAAAAATCGACAATGGTGAAAATTTAAGAGGCCCTACTTCTCAAAATATTCTGTAAACTCAGTGAAAACAAAATCCGGACAAGTTGGTAAAATTATTTGATTTCGTAAAATCAGATTTTATTCCGGTACAATAATGTAATTCACACAAATTGTAAAACTTTAATTAACAATATTGTAAATGTAAAGAAAAAGATTTGCAATATGATTTACTGATATACACAAGCCAGTGGGATTTAATTATAATTTGGAAGTGTTTCAAGTATAAAACAGTGTCACTGAGATTTTATTACCCTAGAAATAGGGTTTTATTAAAATTCTTCATCATAAAGTCATATTACTACGCTAAAAAAATTATATTAGCCATTAAAATAAATTATAGTTTTATTCAGTAGCTGCAGACAGAAAAGTTTGAATGTCAGTGTGAAAAACTCACTTTTTAAATCCCAAATCTAAATACATTACCCAGATAACAATTTCACAAACGATACGGCATGCTCCACAAACATTTTAACAAATAAAGTAGGATTATAACCTTCTTCCGTCTAATGGTCGTTTTATTCACTCGTAAAGGACACCTTGGTTTTGAAACCTTACTGTTTCATTCTCAGGCCGTAATACAAAATGTCAAATCCCTCTGACAAGATCGTCACAAAGTTAACAAAACATTGAAAACAAAAGTCACAAAGACTTAACACAATTAAACGAGTTTTAATAAGATGCACAACCATGAAATTTGCTTTGTCCAAACACTACGTGCGACTCCTATATCCTTACATTCCGGACACTTTTTGAGATGAGTAAAGAAGACCACTAGACGAAGAAAATAGGTCATAATCATAATTATTTAAATATGTGGCCCAGTGGCTGTGTTGCAATAATGAAATAAAGTAGGTTCATTTTAACCTAAATAATAATAATTTAACCTAAATTCAGGTTATTTATGTTTCTTGCACAGTTCAAGAGACGACAATATGGTATGAAATAAATTCGTTAATTTATAAAGAAATGTAGTATCTCCACGTGAAAGCCCTAATTTGAATTCAACAGTGGAAAAACATTGCACAACCTTTCTCAAGTTCAATTTATAATATAGAGGGGTTGAAAAATAATCCTTGAAAACTCTATTAGAACGCTACTGTTTCTAATCTCCAAAACTCTTGTTCAAAAATCATCTCTGAAATAACATTTTAAAACATTTACATTTAACAACAAATATTTCTCATTTTGAAAGGCATACAATATTTTAAAATAGAGCCTACTTTCGACTTTAAATCACTTCGTAGATAATATTATTTAGTGAATCTCCAAGGCAAAAAATCAACTATTAAAGCTGTCGTCGTTGTAAAATCACGAGGTTTGCACCGGCCCTTAACTCTCGAACACGTTTTTAGAAGTCCTTAAAATGTGAACATATTTATATTAGCACTCTAACGTTTGCAATTTCGGTCCGAATTATTAAAACATTCATTTCTGTAATAGCTTGAACAGGTTCGTTTCCCAGTAAAAGCAGTTCAATCGATTCAAAATGAAGGCCATTCAGAATTTTTTAAATGCTTAATTTGTCATATTTTACTTTGAATTTGCCGGCAGTCAACATTCGTTTTTGTATGTTTAATGAAATTTTAAAAAAGTAGGCCCTAATTAATGCAGATTTTAATTTTGGTTCGGTCACGGCAGTTTAATCAGATTTTCAAAAAAAGTAGGCTAGGCCTATACGATAAAAACTTTGTCAACCGGTTAGAGTTCACATTTACATTTTTTTACACAAAAAAACTATAATATTAGGCTATCTAAATGTACGTACAAGTAGTATTTTTAGTTTTAAGAAATTCGCTTCCATCACGTCAGCGAAACAGTTGCGTGCAACGATTGTTTAATTTTTAATAAGTCGTTAGAAACACATTACTGTTACATAAATTTATAAAGGCCTAGGTAGGTAGTTTAGCATACCTTATCACTAACCATTCGACTCGGGTTAATATAAAAGACAGATGTGACAGATAACATATTTAAGAGGCAGTGATCTCCCTGACAATGCCTGCTAAATATTCTCTCCATTGTGTTGTTCAATGTCGTATTGTGTTTTGTACCTTTTGTATTTTAACAACCGCGTCTCAACAAACAAATAAATAATGCTTGTGTCCTGAACTACAGCTTCAACCATTTTTATGCTGTGTCAACCATTTTTATTACTTGAAGAAAATGTTAGATCCAATTTATAAGCTATCTATAAAATACAAAGTATGTATGTATGCAGGTCTATTTGTCCGGAATAGAAATCTAAAATACTGCGTAGACTGTCAGATATGGTACGTGCTGGGTTACAGTCGTCAAGTTGAAGTAATAATTGGTTAATTATCGCATTAATTATTGCAATGAGCTGTGTAAATGGGCAGCTTGGCAGCAGTTTCCAGTCCCAGTACACTCATGGTCTGCCTGAGTTACTATGTTATTGACCGATCTATGGTATTTATAGATCATACAATTAGGCTACATAATGATTTTTTCGATTTAACATACTCTCAACACTTTTCATCTACATTAACTATATATATTAAAATACCGTAGCAAAACACGGATAGGCATATACAGTTGGTTTTTTTTTAATTTGACACCATAAGCAATTTTACTGTTTTTCGGCAGTCCATCCTAGGTTAAGCTAGAATAAGTGGAACTATCTCACATGTTGATTTTTCCCCAAAAATCCGATCATAACAAAAACAAGAAATTTAATTAAAATAACAGAATCAAGTAGCTGCTTCGCTTACGTGATGGAGTTAATTTTCAAAAGGTTTTTTTCTGCACATCCTATATTAACGTTTTAAATTTTTAAATTATACTAAAAATATGAAAATGAACCCTGACCGCAGTCATTGTTTTAATAATAACGATTTTGTAAATTCAAAATACTATTCTATTTAGTCTACAGCCGATTACAACGGTTAAAGCAGGTTTTCAAAAAAAAAAAAAATGGATTTTTAAAGATTCGAAGTGGCCTCCAAGAACTGAAATAGGCAGATTAACTAATTTACCAAAATCAATTTTTGTGACAAGTTTGTTTGAATCGGACTAACATTGCGAATATACACAAATTTTAAAAATATAAGTATTTTAACGATCCCATAAAAAGTGATCTAGAGGTTGGATCGACGCTAATTTCAAAGTCCCGGGTCTGGGTTTTACCTTGATGGCCGCTCCAATACTTATTCTCCAATGGAAATTCGATAAAGACAATAATTGGATCATCACATTTTGCTCAAAATATGGAATATTGATAACAAGACAAACCATGACATAAACCAGGGTTTCTTTTCATTAGGCTAGTTAAAATTCCATTCATAGGAAAAAATTATATCGATTTTCCTGTTTATATAGCAATTGCTCTTAATTACGTTGTTTCGGTAATATCGAGACACGTAAGTAGGCGGTACTTATGTGCACTACTGACAAAATCGATAAAGTCGGCGTCGATTTGACAAAATGTTCGGAGATATGGGCAAACTAAGTCAAATTCAATCCAAAACACGGATTAAATTCAGTTCTTTTACTCTTCAGTAGTGTGTGTGTGTGTGTGTGTGTGTGTGCGCGCGCGTGCGTGCTTTCTTAGACTTAAGGAAGTTGAAAATGAACATTCATAAAAATGTCCAGATAGATTTTGCACGATCACTATTGGCTACTTCGTATAGTGAGATAGACATGCTAAACAACATCCATTTATAATGAAAACCGAGTAGACTGAAGTATAAACATTGAAAATCGCGCTTTATATGTAATAACACTTGCAGACGCAGTGAAGTACATCAAAGAATAGACTATAAAGGTGAGCGTTACAGTACAATATTTACATTGGCTGTGGGCATACCTCCCACAAAGTGGTTAGGCAATGGTCCGATACCTTCATTACACATGCAGACCTACCAAGCGTGTTTATACTGACTTCATACTTGAATAAACCGCTGAACCGATCTGTATAATGTTACAGGAGCAGGCGAGTGTAACGGATATCTTCATTATAAGAGTTAAAGCTATTTTACGCGCCCTCTTTCTCTCTCTCGCTCTCTCTCTCTCCCTCTCAGCTCATTTTCTCGCTCTTCCTGATTATGAGAGCAAGCTCGTGTGCGCACGCGCGCACTACAAACATTGTTAAAAATGTTGTATTGTTTGATTTCTTAAAGTCGTCTTTCACGATTTCTGTGACAAAGAATCCTTGTACACACTGGGATTTGTTGGCACTAATTATTGTTGCCGGTCTGCGTCCGTTCTATGTATCCTACTTAATATCACGATGCAGTCCTGTAACAAACATACGCAATATTCAAACTGCCGGGAGCAACCGGATTTATTTTAAACATACTGGAACTACCCGTCGGCAAAACATATGTTTAAAGTCAGCTGTACTTCTGTAAATTGTACGATTATAATCAGCTGTAACATAAACACTACAACTGATGTGGTGAAAGACAATTACACATCTTTCCAAGCGAGAGCTCAATCGATATGTTGTTGGCACTGTTTTTAAGCCCTCCATACATCATGAGATGTTCATCTGCTTCGAGATATATCAAAATTTTTAAGCAACAATGACAACTTTTAGACATGCACATTTTGTGTTTTCTCCGAAACTCTTTACAGTTTTGATCAAGCTTTTCGAATAACATATCGTTTGATGTGGCGTGTTGTTGGCAATGTTTTCAGCCCATGTATATTTATTTGTCAATTAGTTCTCGAGATAGGCTATATTTGAACGGTAATTTTAATTGTATAATACAGTAGGTAAGATAGAAACGGTACAGGAAAGACTTCCTCGGTGAAAGGTACCAAAGTACTTTTGCTATTGTAAGAATATTAGTAAGTAGAATTTATTTTGAATATATTTTCAGACAAAAATATCTAAAAGCTTAAGTCCATATGACAGAAGTAAAATTTACTTTCACGTGCTTCATCTGAGCTCGATCGAAGAGGCAAGTGAGCTTGGGTCAATTTAACTCTTCTGCTTGATTATACTCGTTTTATACACAGCAAAATCTGACAGGTGCTCAAGAAAAGTTTTACTTGTAAAAGGTGCTGGTCAACTCTTCCGCACCTACAGTACCAGGAGCGATATTTAAGTAAATAATCAATTGCATACCCTTAAACTAGAAGATAGGTTCGGTTTCCGAAATGTCGAGAGGTTGACTCCTACTGATTTTAGATGTCTTCTGGAAATGTTTATGCATTAACTTTTCAACAACAGACTAACCTCAAGTCACCTGTTTGTTATGATTATTGAAATCGTTTTTGAAATTGTTTATTTGTTTTGAAATTCTTTTTGATTATTTCAACCACTAAAACTTTACATTGTTCGTAAAATTCTGCTTTCCTATTTCAGTTTTTAAAACTCATACAATAAAATCAAGGCCTAAATACTGATAGACGAAAGTTGATTGATTAAAGGAAAAAAAATCACGCATCTATTAATTATTTACAAACAATTCCATTTCCCTTCCACCACCACTTCCCATGCGCATGCGCATACGCACTCTTTGAAGATTTTATTTGAACTGAATTAGATTTCTGATAGTTATCTTATTTTGGACATAATCCAAACACGATATTCCAGATTCAAGATTCAGTCTACTGCATCACTCAATTGCGCACCTAAAGGTTCTTCGTTCGAGCCGTAGTTGCTCCCATTACTTTTCCCTTACCGTCAACACTGATCCCTCGTCCTCGTTAGTCTAACTGGTATAAAATATGGATACTAAGAAAAAAAATCAAGATTCAATGTCGCAGACTAGGTTCAAGTACAGACGAGACGCAAATGAGATTTTTCTTGGAAACAGACATGCGTCAGTTAATGAAGGACGGATTAAGGGGGGCGAAGAAGCCGAGATAAAAAAAATTTTTTTTTAATGTAAAAGATTCAATTTGACTTCCTTAAAATGAAAATATTGCAGCTTCGAGGAAAAGAGTCAAAAATATCTGAGGCCTCTGAGGGTTTCGAAGCCCGTCACGTTATCCCGATCTCAACTTTGTATGTACATGAAGTTTTGTTGTACGTATGAACTTCGTATGTACAAATGTGTTTGTGCACTTTTAAATGCTTGTACTGAGGATGAAAATGGGGATAATCAGTTGGACATTTTATGTTGGTTCTCTCTTCTCTATCTGCGTTAATTGCAACAGCAGAAAGACCTTTCTCGAGTCGAAAATTGATCAAAACTTGGTTGAGGAACTGCTGTAACGATAACTAGACTTGCTTAGGCCAATGAGGAGAGGGATCAGCTTTAACGGTAAGGGTAAAGAAATTGGAATAACTGCAGCTATATAAAAAATAGAGAATAGGGGAAGTTATATAAACGGAGTAGTTTTGCAAAAGTTTTAAAAATTAGGAATCTAAGATAATTAACTGATTTTTTAAATCTAAAATGGAGTAAATTTTACACTTATTTTATACGCGTTTTAAGTTTCAAAACATATTGATAGCGCTAGTTTTTGAAGGTATTATTTAAAAAATTGTCATCCCCTAGGCGGCTATCTTTTAAATTGTATCATCCGACCAACCGCCCCCACCCACAATATTGCATTGATCCGTCAGTGCAGTTAACCCCAGTGTATACTAGAGGGGATAATACTTAAAAATATACTATATTTTTAATCAAATTTCACCTTTTAATGCTAAATTAATTCTTATAAAACTCACATTCTTTATGGTTATCGAGATGTGATGCTTAAGGAAAAGAAATCGTCAAATCACCTACCTACAACAACAATAAATACAATATTAGTAGTTTGAATTACTTATTATTAGTACAACATTAGTATTATTATTACAATATTAGTAGTTGAGTACTTATTACAGTACTCTACCTGATTACAGCAGGTGAGCTACGACACCCATGGCGCGCCTGCTTCTCTTGCCCCGCCAAACCTTCCGTCAACAAAATACATAAACAGTAAGCTATGTACATCTTTTGACAAACAAAAGTCACCATATTGTGCCAAAGGTCTGTGATATAATTAACCAAATTCGTGGCAAAATATCAAAATTAAACTGGTGTTCAAATAGCAAATGCAATAAACAATGCCCGAAATAGTTTCCGCCTGCAGTTTTTGAAGGGAAAACAGGTATGGTCGCGGCTGACAAAACCTGGGTATAAACATTTGCTTTCGCGTCACGCTTGTTTCGCACACCTCACAGCATATGTAATTGTTCTTGTATATATGTAGGCTTAAAGTGACTATTTCTAAACAGCTGATTTTCACAACAGCTTCAGTCATTTCAATATCATCAATTCAGTATTTCAAAATCATTTCAATTTCTTTTTAATTTTAAAAGTGTATTTGCTAAATTTGTGCAGTTAAATTTTTTTTAATGAATATTACATATACCAATTTTTAAATCCCAGAATCACAAATATTATATTTATTATACTTAGACTTTTAAACCTGCATGCATAAATTTTTTTAAATTTTTATTTTATTACAATTGAAACTGTAGTCCATCTATCAATATATCTATGAAATGAAAGAGTTAGTTGGTAGCACATCTTATGACGCACTCCGAAATCCAAGAATCACTTGATTTTGTGACAGTTATATCAATCTTGTCTTAGCCCAAATCAAACGGTTTTATCCTGTCCAACCGCCGAACTTGAACCGAATTGTCGAGAACTTGTAGCATCTCGATAGTATGGGCTTATGCAGTCTTTCTTCATGCTTCCTAGCAAATCGCCGAACCTCTTCATGAACTGTAGCAATTTGTAAATCCTTATGAAGATCATCATTGCCTATATACCATGGGGCATTACCAATGCCTCTCAGTACTTTATTTTGAAACGTTTGAATAATTTTAATATTGCTTCTTTTCTTGCAGCCCCAAAGCTGTACACCATATGTCCAGATGGGTTTTAGGACTTGTTTATAAAGTAATAGTTTATTGTGCACTGACAACTCAGAATGTCTCCCAAGAAGCCAGTGCATTTTCCTTAGTTTCAGATTCAGTTCATTACGTTTCTTTTTGACATGTACCTTCCAGCGCAGTCTTGCGTCCAGTGTCATGCCCAAGTATTTTGCATTATTATCTTGTGGGATCACTTGTTGATTGATAACCACGGGAAGATAATTGCATTTTCTGTTAGTAAACGTAACATGAACAGATTTTGTCTCATTCAACTTTATTCGCCATTTTTTAGTCCAGTCACAAATTCCATTGCAGCTATCTGCAGCCTTCGAGTAGACTCCTCAATGCTATTTCCTTCTGAGATAACAGCAGTATCATCCGCGAATGTAGCACCGATGTTCCATCACAGACTGGAATATCACTTGTATAAAACAAGTATAAGAAGAGCCCCAACACACTTCCTTGTGGAACTCCGGCAGACATCCGCTTCAAATCAGAGTAACTATTTTTTTTTTTTAAATAATTAAATCATTAATTACTTCTGTCGACCAGTCCCATGACTGCGTCCTTTTTCATTATTAGTTAATAATAATTAAGATAAATAAAAATAAATAAATTTTACTAAAATTTTGCAATTTGTAAAAACGTTAATACAAATATTTTTCTCCATTGAATAACTGTTTTTATTAAACGCGAGCATAAAACGTTTTACTTCTATCGGCACTATCCCAAGTGACACACGTAATTTTTTTTTAACCTTACACTAACAATTATTTTTGGTTATGTAAAGATTTTGGGAATAAATCAGCTCTAGTTTTCAGTACGTAACCTAAAATATTAAATTATAGGTTCTAGGTTATGCACTTGAAAAGTAATTATAGACTAACGTGAATAAACATCATTAAAAACTAATTTTTAAAACAGAATGAAATCATTTCTATTACGTTGCAATGTTTTAGTATCAAACAACTCGTAATGCTGTGTAAATATAAAATATAATTACCAAAGACTGTACTGTTGACAATTAAAACAAAATTAACTATAAAATTATGATTTATTGTTTATATTTAACATGAACACAAACATTTTATATTCGCAATCAGTCTGTTATTGTATTTTATAATAGTAAGCAATAATATTTTCGATGAAACATCTGTGATCTGAAATCAGCTGTTTGTTGAAAATTACCCCATCACTAAAACACACTACAATTAAAATATTTCGGCTGCATATTACTGGCGAATTTCAACTGGCAAATGAGCGATCATCATTGTAAAAACGTGACCCGGAAAGGAGCAGCGATCACAGGTAACACATTTTGTGTGAGTGTTTTCGCAATTTTGGTCAAATTTAATTCGGTTTGGCGCACAAATTTATTTTGATAGGTGTTTAATAGTTTCTGCAAGTTCACTGCGTAGTAAAATCCGTCCAACTGTTTCAGTGTTCTTAAAAGTTTAAAATCTTTATAAAAATTATAATTTTTATCTCAAAATTTTAAAAAATCTGGTTTCACGACAGTCAAGTCTAAACACGAAATTTCAATGAAACTTTAAAACGTTTCATGCAGATTTTAATTAATATACTAACGCTAATTAATTAAGATGCAGACGCTAAATAAGATAATGAAATCAAATTTTCAAAACGTAAATCGTAAGATATTTTCTAAGATTTTGAATTATTGACATTTTAAAGGGCCTATGGATAAAGAGCCTATGGCTGGGGAGCAAAATTGCCTAAGCTATTATCAAAAACAATTTCTACATAGTTTAACTTTCGGGTATTAGAAATATTCGGAGGGTGATTTCATGTATAACAATGAATACTAGTATTTTACTTTAACACTACAGGCACGTAAACGTAAATACAAAGTATTGTAATCGTTAAAAAAAAATCTATTTTGAGAGTAGTGTATGAATGTGTCTTGAGTAGATGAGTGAGAGCAGTAAGCCTATGAGCTCATAGTACGACGGGATTGCTAAGCTCATCAGCTGCCTCCGCAACACAGTTTATGTCATGCAAGATATTGTATTTTAATTCTAGCCGATTCATATATTATTATTATATTTAAGAAGTATAAATCGTTTCCAAGTCCACTGAAGCAAAAAAGTAGTTTTATATAGTTGTCTACCCTTCTTTATGTCTGTATACATAGCCTGGTCTAGTGGATAGCGTACTAGGCTTTCACCCCGAGAACCCGGGTTCGATTCCCGGCGAACTTGGCATTTTCATACGCTATAAATCATCCCATCGTCTGCATTAGCCCAAGTGTGCACAATAGTCAATACGTTAAACACCTAAAAAAAAAAAAAAAAAAAACCCGAGTCTAACACCACTTACACTTACAAGACTATACGAGTTTACGAGTTTAACACTTTACACTCACGCTTACATTTAAAGAGGCGATAATAGCCTCAATGTGCTTTTTGCCTTAAAATAACAAAAACAAAAAAAATCGATAGAAACTTAAACTAATTGATATATTTTGATTAAATTTGTAATGTTGTAATACTGTGCGATACTTTCTTTCTGTTACAGTAAAAGCAATACGAGACGTTACAACCCGTACTCGTCACAGCGACGGAGCGACGCGCCATGTGGGAGGAAGAAGTTGCAACTGCTGCATTTTAGTTCTTACGTCATCCGAGGAAAACAAATGACACTTCCTGACTTTGTCAATCAGCATGACTTGCAGTACTGAACAAGAAATTACATTTATCTTTGTACACTACTGGATATTGGAATGGGTTAACAAACTATAGTTACCATCACAGCACCAATCGCACACGCAGCTACTTTCGCTGACGTGATGGAAGCGAATTCCAAGAAGTAACATTGCAATATTTTTGCTTCATTACTTCTTTTTACAAAATATGATTTCATTAGCGTAATCATCGTCTAAATCTGTTTAAATTAACGTTTTTAAACTTGTTTCATTTCCACTATAAACATACAAATACAACCTTGAATAATATGTATGTGTGTGTGTGTGTGTGTGTGTGTGTGTGTGTGTGTGTGTGTGTGTGTGTGTGTGTGTGTGTGTGTGTGTGTGTGTGTGTTTTATAGAGTTCTAAAGTGACATGATATCGGCGCTCATTTCAGTATCTCATGTAGGTATTACCATGAAACCGTGATGGTCCCTCCAATAGCTCATTTTCTAATGAAAATTTGCTAACTACGATATGATTGCAACAGGTCGCACATGTAGGAAACTATAGTACAGTGGAACCTCGATAATCCAAACTGGGAACGATTATCAAACATAAACTCAAATGTGGTTAATAACAGGTTAATTGCACAGTACTGCACTTAAGTGTGGTTCAGTTGATAATAATAGGCCTACAAAATAAAATGCCACATAATAACAAAAAAATAGCTTTTTTATTACAACAGAAATATTTAATTAACATATTTAATTTTGTAATAAAAAAGCTATTTTGGTCTGATATAGACGAAAAAAAGCTATTTTTTTGTCTATATCAGAGTAATAGACCAATTACTCTGATATCATTCTAGGAAATTTTGTAAATCTATATGATTATTAAAGTGTGTTGAATTCTAGGAAGGAGAAGTCTGAAGTAGGCGTGGTTGAAGTTTAGGCAGCATTAATTTAGACGACGGAATTACAGAATATCTTGCTTTCAATATTTGCAGGAAAACGCCACTTAGATTTTAGGTTACGTTTGATTAGGCACATATTTGTTGAGAATTAGGCTATGTAGCACTGGAAGAAGATAACTGGGCTGTGCAACTGCTCCTATCAGTGCCAAGTTACACCCAATGCCAAGTTAAAAATGTTTTTATGTAAGCACAAACAATCAAGACCAAAAAAAAGGAAAAGATATTACATTTGAGTACTGCAAATGTAAAGTGAATCTTTACACATAACCTATATTTCTCGAAATAATAAACAAATTATTTAATTAATTAAATAATTAATTTAATTAATTAATTTAATAATAGTAATAATAATTAATAAATTCATACATTTCAGAACATTTTTGAAATTTTTTCACTACTTTTAGTCGTATAACACTTTAACACAGCATATGTATACCTTTCAGGAAGGTATGAACTCCTGATGAAAAAAAAAACAAGTTAGCGCAAAATTGTCCACTACTGTAGCGAACGTTATTTTTGCCTATACATTGGATTCGGATTAGCCAACATTCGGTTTATCGAGATTCTACAGTAGTCGTTAAATCAAAATATTACGTTACCAAATTGTTTTGTTTCTGTACAGAACATGTGAATTTGATTGAAAATATTTTTCTGAAATGTAAAATTATGAAGAATATAATTTTGATATTTTGTAAACCCATTAAAGAAGATTTTCAGATTTTCAACAGCTTTATGATCGGAATAAACAACAAAATTTTCCCAAAAGATTTAATATATCAAGAACATAAACATAGGCTATATTCAATACGTTAAACCGTGTGTGGGCAGAAATTTAGTATCGTTTGGGATTTTATTGTAGGCATACTGAACATTTACTAGAAATGTTAAAAAATCTAAGTTTTTATACATGATAAATTAAAAAATATTAAGTATTTTTATTTCAACTAGTCAAAATCTGAAAGCGCACTATTTCTTTATGACATATTCTTAAACTAACCTAAAAGTACTTTGCGAGTTTGTTAATTTTAAATTGTTATTTCATCCACGAATTTCGTGTTCTATGTTATATTCTATCATCCAGAAATATTGTAGGCCTCTAACTAACGACGATTAGTTTCAGTATTTTCTTTTCATACTACTGGCAGTGTATATCCGGTCTGTTATGGTCTAGATCTAGCCGTATCATTGAAAACTTACAAGTGTTATTACAAGGTTGTTTGTCTATTTGTGGTCAGAAGATCCAGTGACAGGTTTTACGGTTATACTGGCAAAGTCCGGTACTTACAACTGAACTCGACCCATATAAAGTGGTTCAAGAAGAAGCCTAGAAGTAAGTGTTTTATTCACTAAATAGGCTATACAATTTTGCTATTAACATTCTATAATACTGTAAGTGCAGTAAATTATTTAATTATGAACGATTATATGCGGAAGATCGTTCATCTTTTTTTACTGAAAACATATCCTCCATTTGAAGTTTTGTATTTCTTCAGAAACAGTTCCCAATTTCTTCGTGAACTTTCAATACTGTTTGACGTGTTCGAACGTAGAATTTCGATTCCTGGTAGCCATAAAGAAATAAATCTTAACAAATTCAGTAAATCAACGATTATCTAGAGCAGTAAAGGGGTTAAGGAACATGGAAAATGAGATTTTCTTTGTATAATAATCACTTGAAAACAGTTTTTGAACAATCACGATTTTTAAACTCGTCTTATTAGAGACGAGGACTACAGTTGTTGCTAATGGAAAACCGAGGGCTCTGAAGAATGGACTTACTCCAAACCGACAATATCTCAGTATGAAAAATAATTCTTTTTAAAAATCTGTTTTAACAGCTACGTACTTTATAGATTTGACATGGTGATAGGTTATAAAAATAAAGTGTAGAAACACTGATTTAACTTTCTCATAATTAATGAAATTATTTAAATTTCATGCACTTTATTAGACCAATACGGGTATTTTAAGCTATGCTTAAATCGTTTAAGCCAATTTTAAAAATATCGTACTTTTGTTAATTTTTAAGATTTTTCTAAATTATAAAGAATTTGATAGTTAGATTTTTTTAATAAAAAGTGGGACATATGCAAAATTTTATAAATCGATCATTTTGTTGAGTAACCATAAATGCACAACATGTAGGCCTACAAATAAATTGACAACACATGAATAAAATTGTTAAACGTAGGTATATTATTTACAATCTAAAGAAGACGTACAACGTAAATAAACCAGATTAGAAATAATACGATAATAAAGAACAATAACCTTAAAAACAGATTTAAAGAAAATTGTTTTGTTTAGTTTGAAAATTACTAATTGATTAATTAGCTGATAGTTAATGTAATGATCAATTAGTCAATTATCATTATATTATTTAACATTCGCATCAAGATAGAAAACGTGTAGAGACGATGGATGATCTTAATTCGTCTCAACTAAACGGCATGCAGCAATAAAAGTGCAACATTTATTGGTATAGCCACCAATGTTTTTAGCCCTTGCAGTACAGCGCCTAATCGCTGTACTGTACAGCCAACTAACGTGGAACACACTTTAGAAGTAGAACGCTCCCCTCAGGGGTTAGAAAGCGAAGCAAGCAGGGGCGGAGCCCCCTGGTGCTCACTAATATAACGTCTAATAAATCCCCTACGCATGTACCAAACTATCACTAATAGCCACCGCATGTACAATAGACAATAGAATTACTGCTTATCCTGCGTCTCGGTCTGTCTGAGTTGTGTCTTATTTGGGCGCAGTGACGGCTGATTACGTAACGTACGGTCGTGCTTCAGTAAACGTTTCTTAGAATTTATTTTCGTGTGACGAACTAGAGGTCCAGCCGAACACGAACTCAGAGATCCTACTGCATTCTTCAAATCAAGTTCTCATAGGCGCAGTTATGACTTATTCTTTCGAACGTTTTAGTAGGCTTAATTCATTACTTGGCGTACAAGGAACTTGAGGGCCCAACCCGGAAATTCTTTAGACTATGTTCCCTAGAATGTCCGCTGAGGCCACTATGAGAAAGAATACTGCTCATTAAAAAAATGGTTAAGGTATTTTTTCGCATACCAAATGTTCAATTGTGATTTAAGATCTTTCTTAAAGTTTTATGCAATCATCTGCATTAGCTGAAGGGTTGGGAGGAATTCAGAACGCTTACACGAATATCCCAAAACGAATACCCTTTTGGGAAGGGATTTTGGCTCAAAAGTGATTGAACTGCATCAATGGTCAACTTTAGACCTCACCCGTTTCAGGGTACAACATTTCTCGATTCTTGACTACCTCTCCCGGCACTATTGCCTTATACAACATGAGGTTAGAACGAGAAGGAATAACCATCTCACCACAAAGATGGTTATTATTTTCGCACACCAAATGTTCAACTGTACGTTAAGGTATTTCTTAAGCTTGTATTTAGTCATCTGCATTGGCCAAAGGAATGATTTGTTCCATTTTCGGAGGAATTCAGAACGATTACACAAATATCCCAAAACGAATACGCTTTTGGGGGTATTTTTGGCCCAAAAGTTGTTGAAGTCCACCGATGATCAACTCCAGAGCTTCCCCGTTTCAGAAAACATCACAATTTCTCGATTTCTGAATACCTCTCCGGCATTATTGCCTTATACAACTACAAATCTTAGCGATCATCAGAAGCTCAACCTAACCTAACCGGGTTTAAGTAGACTCTTTCCACGTAAAGTCTGACCATTACTAGGCCTATATTCATCGGCATATACAAAGTAGCTTTCCCAAATCAGAGCGAACTATGACCCTCGGTGTAACACAGGCACCTGTGTCGCGGGGTTTTTCGGTTCCTAGTACCAGCCGTGGTTACAACGGAATAGGTCAATGTAACAACCATCGCCATTTCTACTTCCACAACGAAATTAAAACATTAAAAATTTTCGTACAGCGTTCAAAACAAAGTAAAACACTATACTTGGTACTTGTGATAAAAAGTAATTGGTTATAAAAAAACAACAAATCGCAGAATATGACTGTTGTTTGGTGTTTGACGAAGATTACAAATTTTAATTGTTTAACTCAATTTCTTTCAACTTTAAAGACTATAATCCATTAAGTTATATTTTTTTACAAAGAACCACAACATTTTATCCACTGATTACTTCAAATATAGGGCTACTAAACGATTCCCTGTTTCTATTGCGGAAAACAAACTAGGCCAAAATAAGTTCACATGGGCAGGGAAAGAGGAGTTGCGAACACTCAGCAAGCACCTCAACAAGGAACTGGGAAATCACCGATTGGAAATAGGATACCCACCTTAAAACCCCTCTAAATTTTAGACATTATAAAGAGATTAATACTGGAGACGATGTTGTAACTGAGCATCTCAGAAATAACTAAAACCGCCAAGACCGATGCTTATATATAAATAAACGTATTTTTTCTGACAAGAAGAGCAGCCAAACTCAGTCCGTAAGATAGCAACTATGATGTATGCACAGGTTCGAGTCCTCATTAGCGCGTTATGTCACTTTCCCGTCTTCATTAGTCTAACAGGCACAAAGTAAAAACATCAAAACCCTTAACAAACCGTTAATGTTGTGAAAAAAATAAAACTTTTTCAGGAAATCTTAATTAAGAATATAATGTTTGAGCTCCGTTTTTTTCCATTTATATATTTATCTAAAGTAGTAGTAGATTTATAAACAAATAAATAATAAATAAATAAATAATAATTACGAAAAAAGAAATACATACTGGCTCAATAGTTTTTGCTAGATGGTATTTTTATACAAACATAACCTTATTTTAATTAAACAATTCTACTTCTGTACGTCATACATCCAAACTTCACCACATAACACCGAAAACATTTTTTATTATCAGTGCCATAGGCATGATTTCAACACCATAATTTTTCAAAAAGTTCGGAACAAGCCCATTTTTCCCAGTAAAGTGACACTGTCACACTTAACGTTTCCTGTTTCGATAACTGATTAGCGAGAAAAAACAAAACTGTGCTTCATATTTGCTTGAAATGACTCACATTCTCTTCTTGCTCAACACTGTTTTATATTTTACTGCCGGCAATTATTTTAACTGCAAAACCAGCGCGGTTTACCATAACTAATGGCTGAAGCAAGGTCTAAGTAGACCTTGTGTTAATTTGCCAAGCAGCGAATTTCCGTATTATGAACACACGTTATTCGCAAAAAGTAATTTTTCTAAGCGAGTTTTTAGCGACTTTCCATTGGCAAATGAGCTTTTGCAGCTGCGATCATGGTAAAATTCGGATGTGGGATATCACACATACACGCAGACGCATGCGCACGCGAGAGAGAGAGAGAGAGAGAGAGAGAGAGAGAGAGAGAGAGAGAGAGACTCAACCTTATGGAAAAAAAAGGTTACTTTATTCTATGAGTTAACTAATTGTTGAAAATTGACAATATGCAATTCATGTCTTCTGTGATATCTAAGCTCTGTTATTGATTCTGATATGACGAAGCATGGTTTCACCTTGATGGATTCATAAATTCACAAAATTATAGCACATGGTTATGAACAATCCACACCACTTTAAAATCGAATATTCATGACACAATAAACAATGACCACTACATTCAGGTTGTACAACAGTTCGTGAATACCATCCCTGCAGACCAGCTACAGTACACGTGGCTACATCGTACAACCAACAACAACACCATAACTTTCATGGACAAGTGATTTTAAAGGGTTTTGTCGCCTCCTCGGTCCCCTGATTTAACATCGCATGATTTTTTCTTGTGGCAACACCTTAATGATGCTGCTTACAAAAGACACTCATCCTCAACATTCCCGGATTGCAAGGAGAAATCAAACATGTGTTACGGCAATTTCTCAACAAACGTAACAACGTGTTGAAGAACATGCAACGTCATATTGGGATATGTGAATCGCATAATGGAATCCACTTTCAATAGTTTTTGTAACTATCTCATAGAAAAAAGTTACTTTTTCTTATTTCCCAATATGTTGCATCAATTTTTGAACTCTCTCTCTCTCTCTCTCTCTCTCTCTCTCTTCTCTCTCTCTCTCTCTCTCTCTCTCTCGCACGCGCGCGTGGGTGGGTGCTCGTGTTGTAGCACTGTCACGTTTGAAATTTTGGTCGATCTGATTCAAATTTGGCACTAAAATCGATTTTTGTAGTAGCTTAGACAAGATAGTTATCCAGAAACATCATTTCAACAGTTTCAAAATGGCGGCTATTACACATTTTCAAAAAAAACGTCTTTACGGCATGTCTAGATGGGGATCGTTTTAAACATACCCTGTACATACATATTGTTACATTCATGTCAGCCTATGTCATGTAAATAAGTATATTTTATCTTAATATAAACAAAATTATTTTTTTATCCTTGGTACAGTTTTAAACGGAACACCTATTACAACGATAAAAAATATTTGCCTACCAAAAACATAATAGACCTAAATTTCTAGCTTTAAAATTACTTTAAAATCAGGAACACAATAATTCTTGTAATTTTTTTTTACAGTTTATTAAATTTCTAAAAAACAGACAAAATATATTTTAGTAATAAATTGTGAATTGCACTACATCAGTTTCTATTGCAGTTGGATAATCAAAGCATTAACTAATGGCTGTACATTAGCAATGCACAGAGATAATGGATGTTGGCTTACAGTAGGTTTAAATAAATTTCAGTACTACAATAAATTTACAGTAAAATTGTAATTTTAACTTTCAACTATTAATTAAATATTTTAATGAAAGGGCAAACTAAAAGTTTTATTTAGCGAATTTGAACGTTTTTGTAAAATAACTCATCACTTACAAACTACATTTCTTAGTACTTTGTCTACTTTATTTGACCGAGCGAAGAGTTCTTTTTTTTCAACTCGACCTTTCAGCATTTGTGTGTTTGTTACACAGTTTTGACCAAACGCATTGACCGATTGTTTTGAAATTCGATACGGAGGTACATTGTGTAAAGCCCGAAGACGTATGAGTAAGATTTTTCCCATTCAATCCGTTTCAAGATGGCGACCTCTGATTTTACAATAACGAGTGTACGCAGTTTTAGCCAAACTCATTTACCGATTGTTTCGCAATTTGATAAGAATGTACCTTCCATAAAGTCCAAAAACGTATGTGTAAGATTTTTCCCCTTTCTCTTTTGTTTCAAAATGGCGGGCTATGATTCAACGTTGAGAACGTAGTTGCTGGTTACTTCCTATAGTACCCTACTGGTTGAACGGCAAAACCTATCGTAATTTTGACCGCTGCTTGGAAAAAACCACAAAATTTAATGAAGTTTGTCAAGTAATATTTTTCGTAAATATTACGGTTTCAAGTTTTAAATGGCTGTAAAATTACGAGTGCTGTCGTGAAACGCTCTGTGTATTATTTAAGAATATATTGCGAGGTCTGCTGTTCTTCGAACTATCACTCAATAATATTGTGATAAGCATTATTGATTATTATTTACACTTTAACGTTTTAACAAAACAATCACTGCAGCTGTCAATATGAATAACAAACGACGAAATGTGCGCGTTGTAGAATACCAGCTATATGTAACATCTGTATTTGTGAGGTAGAGGTAAGAAAGAGAACAAACACAATAAGCCATCCTCAACGCATTGTACCGTCTAATTAGAAGGGCGGATGTAGAAGACTTCTATTTTTACCTCCCTGGCCCTCTCTTACCCTTTGCTACATCACTACACGTAAGGGTGTCTCGAGCTTGCCACTACTTAAAGTCTCGAGTAATAAGAATCTTCTCTTGTCTCGGTTCATTCACAAGTAACAGATTCAAAGTTGGCACACACAAGACGGCCGCAAACAGGACATCTTTTACAGTACTTTTCCTTAATCCCATCAGTAACGGTCAGTGAACCTATCCTAATCAACTGACATGGGTTGGTTATTCAAGTATGACTGCTGGTTCAAAGAACAGTATTCTTAATATATAGAGCGCTCCACGACAGCGACAATTTACCAGGAAACCGTAATATTTATGAAAAATGCAACTGGACCAACTTTATTAGAAATTATATGCTCTTTCTTCATAAAGCGGTCAAAATTACGATAGGTCTTGCCGTTCAGCCAGTATAATAGTAAATAACCAGCAGCTACAGTTCAACATTAATTTAGAGCCCGCAATTTTGAAACGAAAGTGAATGGGGAGAAATCTTAGGGCATTTGCAAGGTATCTTTGTACCAAATTTCAAAACAATCGGTCAATGCGTTTGGCAAAAACTAACTACACTCATCATCGTTAAGTCAGAGACCGCCATCTAGAAACGGAAGTAAATAGTAAAAATCTTACACATACGTCATTTGGGCTTTATACAAGGTACCTTCGTACCACATTTCAAAACAATCGGTTAATGCGTTTGAACAAAATTACGTACACTTTTTATTGAAAATCAAGAGCCGCCATCTTGTAACGGAAGTGAATAGGAAAACAACTGTACACACACAAAGTACCTTCGTACAAAAGCTTTAGACAAGGTACCTTTGTAATAAATTTCAAAACAATCGGCTAATGCGTTTGGCCAAAACCGCTTGCACTCGACATTGTATATCAGAGGCTGCGCTATCTGGAAACGGAAGTCACTGGGGAAAATTCTTACACATGTCATTCGGGCTTTATACAAGGTATCTCCATAGCAAATTTCAAAACAATCTGGTATGCATTTGGCCAAAACTGTGTAACAAGCAGACCAATACACAAACCCAATGCTGAACGGTCGAATTGAAATAGAGATCTCGCTTCACTCGGTCAATAAAGTCTCGAGTAAAAGAATCTTTACTTCGTCTCGGTTCATTCACAAGTGACCGATTCAAATTCTGACGTGCACAATAGAGCCAAAGACATCTTTTACAGTATTTTCCAGTAATCCCACCAGTAGCGGTCAGTGAACCTATCCGTGAAAAATTTTGCTGATTTTTTTGTTTTTGCGGTAAAGTTTCCGATGCAAATTTTTGAGAAAATAGCGACTAAAGACGTATACGCATAATAAAGTTGCGAAAATTTGCGCTGTTTGCTCACCTATATTATTATTACCGAATTATTTTAATCATTTCAAACAGTCGATTTTATTTAAAATTGAATTCGATTTGGTTTTAAATTATTTAATATTAGCTGATACATATGTTGAACTTATAAATTTTCCTTATAATATTGAAGGGCTATCCCACCAAATTAATTACTGTATTAGCACTATTGCTCCCCCCCCCCGACAAATATTAAACAATGTGAGTCGGACAGTGAAACAATAAAATAATTTTATGCAGTAAACTATTTATACATTATTGTGAAAATAAACTTAGCCAATTTGTATATGCCTGCATCAATACTGTATTACAATATACAACATACAGCCCGAGTGATGAAAGACCTCGACTTGGACTGCAATGTACTTTGTTAACTGACGATACCTACTAAACAGCCGGATATTATTTCAAATATAATGAATAAATTCATAATTTATTTAGCAAATACAGTATTTAAACACCTATTACTCACTATAATATACAATGAAAATTTGTCAAGAATGTATCCAAATATCTAGAGCCCGTAGCATATTTCTAGAGACTATTGAAGTCTTGTTTGATTAAGCCGACGGGTAAACCACGTTTAACTTTACTGAAAAAATCTTCTACACGTACACGCACTTTATATCTGACCCATCCGCTTTTAATTCCGCAATTTAAAACTTTATAACTGCTCTTGTTTCTAAGTTTGTATTCAAATACTTAAAACACATTTTTTTATGTCAAACTTTGTACTAGCTATTTACACTGCTAATAGCTTAAATGTGAACAGACCACATTTAAATGGTGCTATTAAATAGTATCGTTTAAATAATACCATATATATATATATATATATATATATATATATATATATATATATATATTAATTTATTAAAGTTAAGGCTAAACCACAGTCCCCAAAAACAGAAAATATGAGTCGATATCTGATAAAAAATGGATTCGAGAGCTATTTACAAAAGAAAGGAAAATCGTCAAATCAAATTTAACGCGACACGCCCCCCGCATTATTTTCTCATCATTTCTCCAGAATGAACGCATAAATCCAACTGTTTGTTATTCAAATGCCACTGCCAATACATAAAACAAACAAAATCTCTGCGTACTGACGCACGATGCCTCTAAACGTCTAACAGTCTATCCCAATGCACAAGTTTATTGTGGGAATATTATTTGTTTACTTTGGCAACAGTGTTCGATTTGGTTTATTGCTGTTTACAATCAGCTGATTATGTATTATTAGCTTTGCAGGCGAGAAGTCGTGTGCGGAATGATTTCTTATCTATACTGGGAAGGTTAAAAAACCATGTCAACTTTGTTGTGGTTGAATTAGGTTTTTCGTTAACTTAAAATTTGGTACACAAGCTTAAAATGAATGGTACTCAATATTACTCACGGTCAATTAGTTTGTGGAAAAGTTTTGTCATATTTCAAAATTCGATTTATCAGATTTTGCTAAATTTTGGTTATTTCTCAACCCAGACCTTCAAATTTTAAATAAACAATTCTACCGTTCGAGAATAAATGAAAAATATTGTAACAGTAAATGCAATATTGTTCTTTGTACAATTTACAAACATAATGTTGCAAATACGGAAGGAATGCTAAGTATACAGTTTTTACCTCTAATAACAATGGTAAAAACAGATTTTTAAGACAAAAACTATGTTAATTTTTAACTACTTGAAAAGGTCGCCATTTCGAAACTTTTGAACGAAATTTGCTGTTTACCGAACTTGTCCAAGCTCATCTACTACGCACGGAAATGTTATGAAATTCAAAGATATTATTTTCGTGATATCTTATGTATTATCCTTGAGTCTACAATTTACAGAGATCTCACTGCATAGGAGATTGTGGCTGAAAATAGAGAACGTTATCCATCAGTAGTCACATGAACCAGATATTTTTAGGTTAGCTTTTGAGACTACAATCGGGTTATTTGTTTATGTATGAATGATGTTAATTAGACACCTCAATTCACGTCACTGCAGCAATTTATATACACAAAGAAGGGCAGGTAGTAGAAAAATGCATTCAGAGCGTTCTGATACTCTGATTTTAACATTGGGTGTAGGTTCTATGTATTATATATTAAAGGCTTATATTATTCATAGTATTTAATTAAAGTATTCACGTACTGCCTCACTAAACGTGTTTGAATATTTTTATCAGATAAACAAATCGATTTTTCTGCCGTTTCAATCAAATCGGTCCAAAATTGCGAACGTGAGCGCACGCGCACACACACACGCACGCACACACACGGTGTGCGCAAGGTTAATTCGGTGCACCGACGTGCGTTGCTGCGTGTCGTGAGTGGTTACCGAACAGTTTCCTACGACGCTGCATGCGTAGTGGCGGGCGAACCACCAATGGAGCTGATGGCTGATGAAAGAGCGAGGCTCTACTGGCGCAAGCGAAGTGCTGAGCCGCGGTATAGTCATACAATGGCAATTACAGAGGAACGAAATCGGATCTTGGAGACATGGCAGCGACAGTGGGACGAATCAACAAATGGTCGATGGACATACCAATTCATAGGTAACATCCAGGATTGGTGCAACAGGGATCATGGGGAGGTGGATCTTACACAGATTCTCACTGGGCACGGTTGCTTCCGAGCTTACTTGTTCCGTTTCAGGCTGGAAACAGATTCGGCTTGTCCCCTCTGTCTTTCAGCAGTGGAGGAAGATGCGGAGCATGTGTTTTTCCGGTGTCGGAGATTCGACGAGGAAAGGATGAAGCTGCAAACATATCTGCATTGCACCGGAAAGTCTGGTTGCAACAATGATGGCTTCAGAGGCCAACTGGAGGGCCATTGCGGGATTCGCTGCAGTGGTCATGAAGAGGTTGAGGGCTTAGGATCGAGAAAGGAGAGCCAACGCTGTAGAAGAGTAGGCGGTCAGCCACTCCACCTTTCCACGAAGTAATGCCTGGCGGCGGTTCCGTGAGAGGGGGGTTTACAGAAGAGGAATGCTTTTGGTGGTTTTTTTAGTGGGTAACAATATATCTTAACTTGAGTTTGAGCCTGAGTTTGAACTTAATTTGAGTCCCACACTCTGGGATAGTGCGTACCCTACCCCAGATAGTCCATAAAAGATTTTTTCCACCTTTTTTTGGCATCGCAAAAAAAACACACACGCGCGCGCGCGCGTATTATCTTCGCCAAAGAATGTACATATTACAAAACTGTACCGACCTACGAGGACACAAAAGACCTTTTATTGTTGTAGGTTTGCCAACAATGCATATTGCTTGACTAAGTATTTTAAAATTACGCTCCATTACAGTTTCCAGAATAATGACCGTAATGGCATGTTTAACCATTAGTTCCGCACACTGCAGCAGCTTTGCTTAATACATTGTTCTTTAATTCTCCACAACGATTTTCCCAATATAGTCCTCTCTTATGTTTCCACAAAATCCAACTTTATAATTCGAGAATCCAGCTTGTCTGGCGCTTACTATAAAGTGTCTTCAGTAACTTCCGTCATTCGCAAAAAAAAATCGATCACTAATAGTAGATACCGTGCGTTTAAAAAAAAACAAAGATATCTAAAAATGAGCTATGATCTTATATATTTGTATTGTAATCTTAATAAAGGCTTAATTCAAAAAAAGTGGTTAAAACGAAAAACAATTTTGAAACCTTAATCTTAAAAGTTAATGTAAACTACGTTTTTGGTAAAAAAAATTAGTTTATAAAAACTGTGTACACTCAATTAAAATTTCAAAAACTATATGCAGTCACTTTGTCCTGTACTCTTATACACTATAAAAATAATAATTATTAATTAAACATCTGAAAATTATTAGAAATTGTAACCTAGTGTTCACCTAATTCTTAAAAATATGACTTTACTAACGAAGAAAAACTATATACACATGTAATTAATACTATAATGTACAAATACAATAAAGTATGTTAAAAAAGCAGTAATGTACTCCTGACGCAAATATCAACGTAAAATGGTACTGATATTAAAGATAATACAAGAAGGTGATAAGAACAACTAAGATAAAAAATCGATACTTTACTGCATAAATAGTAAATTGTTTGTTTCCTGCTAGTTGAGTAACCTTCTCTTTTTTTAAGAAAGAAATATATGGATAAATTGCAACACACTTTTTATCAATATTACCATATTGATAGTTAGGTGGTGGTATCGATACCTCGATATTATCCATTCTTACACTGCCAGTATCGAAAGGAAAATATCGATACTAATCATTATCGAAAGTATCGGAACATTCATAGACGCAGCAGACTAGTCAGGTCTGCATCGACCCCGAGCCGTGTATTTTTGGAAACAGGCCAACAGCGTATGTGTTTTACTGTTTAGACGCCGGAGTTTAAGATATATCTGCGTTAATTGATAAGTATTTACAACTACGTGATTACTGCCTGACATCTCTGCCAGCGTCACCGGATACTTGACCCAGGTCCTTGCCCGTGCGACAGTACCAGAGATGTAGGTCACCCACACCGTAACACTGTACAGGAAGAAAGTACTCGTGATTGTGCCGCGCATTAGTTGAGTGTCTCCGCGCCCCGGGTGGCATCAAAACACGCATAGGAAAGTATGTCACGTTAACGAATCAAAATCTTTAACTTTTATTTGTCTTGTCTAAACAAACTTCAAAAATAAATTAAAAGACCTTTTCAAACTTTCTAGTTCCCTGCTACTTTACAGAGAAAAAGTACAGTATCGTACCGAAAATTCGAAATAAATTTTAACTTTTAGTTCTAATCCTAATGTTTCAAAAACTTACTGTTCTAGCTAACAAAAACATAATACTGCGTCAAAGTCGTATGTATGTTATTCGTACCATTGAATCAGATTTGGTTCAAAATCTACTGACTGTCACAATTCCTGACTTTTATATAGTGTGAAAAGTTTAGCACATTATTTACGATAATACCATTCAGAGGATAAGTCGATCACGTAAAGTCAATTTACTGTATTATTAAAACGATAATACTGCACCTCGTCCCTCGCGTATCTAACGTCTTAATCAACACGTTTAACACTTTACATTTACTTTAAGTATAGCCTAATGTGCTTTTCGCCTTAAAATTTGCTTGTCAATAGCTTCCAAAAAATGAATTTCCGAAAACGTTAGTGTTGTTAGCCGTACCACAAATTTGGTTATGCCGTAGAACAAAATGACCGCGAGTGAAAATAATAATCGCGGCACGCAGCTGTCTCGCTGATAAGACAGAAGCGAATTTCCAAACGTATTTCTCAATTTTACTCTTTTTGAAATTCTGATTTCATAATAAAATCAGGATTGAAATTCGAATATACTAGAACTTTAAACCTTCAAATTACATTGAAAATATGACAATGAACCTGACCTCCCTCAAAATATTTCCTAATTTCAACGGATTTTCAGAATTAAAAACGTTAACTTATGCAGATTTTAATGCCGATTACGATGGCGAAATCGAATTTTCAAAGCAATGTAAGACAACAAATTTATGAATTTTCAGTTTTGAAATTACCGCCATTTTGAAACTGTTGAACGAATTTTGGTAATTAACGAACACATCCAAGCTAGTACCATAATCGATTTTTGTGCCAAGTTTACACACACACAAATTTATATATACAAGTATATATAAATGTTAACGACTCCTGAAAAACTGATCTAGAAATCACGATCAGAGCTCAGAAGTGCCGGGTCTGGGTCTTACCATGATAGCCACTACAACATCTCATTTTTCCAATGGAAATTCGCTACATTTTCGCATCTTTCCAGGCTTCATTTTCGTATTTTCATTGATATTTGAAAATACAGAATACTTATTTATGGGGGTTTTTAATGTTGATTACTTCTGTAAACCAGATTTAAATAAAATGATCCAGCACATGTATTGGTCCAGGCACGTAAAGATTATTGGCGAATTTTTCAAAAGACGCTTTTGTTGAGGTCCTTAGTTACAAAAACATGCAGAATTTGCTTTGATTCAAACTAGATTTATAAATTTTTCAAGATTTTTCCGCCCTAACATGCCAAAATTAGATGGGGGGACAAGAAAATTTGAAGTTCTGAAGATATATGGCGTCTCTATAGTTTTACACATGTACAAAAACTATATATATATATATATATATATATATATATATATATATATATTGTGTATGCGCCATTACTGCCTTTCATAGACTGAAATTTGAGCTCGACTCATTTCCTATGGAAAATGAAAACATGTAAATCATAAAGTTTATTACATTTTTAAGAAAGTAACATTGTTTTATTAATTCACTCAGTAATTTTTAAAATAATTTTTTAAATTCACAATAAAAATAATTTTAAAAATTCCAAAATATTACAGTAAAAACCACGAAAACAATAATTTTACAGAAAAATAGGCTACTTGAAAAAAATATTTAAAAAATCACAAATTTAGTCATAACTTTGTTATTTTTTGTCGGATTTTGAAAAATAAAAATTCATTTTGTTTATAATGAAATGGAAAATATTTTATCTATATCTAAGTAATTTTCATAAAATATAAGATTAAAAAGTTATTTGCAATTAAAAATTTTTAATTGCCACTATTATGAAAATTTTCAAGATAAAATTTAGATACTTTTATAAACAGTCGTCGATACATTTTTGTTTTGTTTTTTTTTTGTGTTTAACGTCCGACTCGTCGATACAGATGCGTATAGACTTACGTGTGCCAATTTTCATGAAGGTACCTTGAACCGTTATCAAGATATAAATTGTTTTTTATAAAAAACAAAATGGCGGCCAGACAGAAAACGAAGCGTTTTTTTACCTATGTTTATTAGAACTTTTCATCTAATTTTGATGTGGGGAATCATGCCCTGAATTCTTGGAACCGTTTTCTAAACACCCTGAATCAGCATCACTTCTCGTTTCAAATGATACCTAAATAAATGAATGCACAACATAATTTAACCCTTCAGAATTAATTTAATATTTTGTTACTATCGACCCCATATATTGGCATGTGTTTTGACAGCTACAACGACTATTTTCGCCAAATTTTGACACTGGTCAGTCACATATTTTACAAGAGAAGCGTTACCGACGTACAGATTTACAAGTTGCGGAAATTTATAACAGTCAATGACTTCACCAACGAACTCTGAAAAGAATAAATATTGTGGTTTTTTAAAAATATGAATGAACGCCATATCGATACAAACACTAATCGGACCTGTATAAGTAAAGAACTTAAATATCTAAACTACAATAGGCTACTATTACACACAATTTTGTTTGATGTTATTAGTTTTTAGGAGTTCGTTTCTTTACATCTTCTAAACAGCTGTTACATCTACGTGTTGTGATTATTTTAAATTATGACCAAAACATACAATTGTAAAATGGGATACACCAAAATATTATAGTTGGCTACAACTCCAGACTATAATTTAGTTAACTAGCCGACAGTTGGCATTTCCGTACGTTACATCAATCGCCTGTCTAACCTCGAATGAATGTTGTTCAGCTGATACTTAACTATTGTTTATGTTTAATCAGCTGCTATAATAATCTTAAAACATCGATTACTTTCTCACAATTGAATTAATATTAAGGAGATTTATTTGTTTATTTAAGAAGATATGAATAATGATTGTCGAAGTAGACTATATTTTATATATCACGTAGTGAAATAAAAACAAAAAATCTACGTATACAAATGTCTTTTTTACCAGAAAGGGTTCTAATGATTAAAACACAATGGTAATTAAGAAGAATAACGTGACCATCGTTACCCGAGAACTTTTTGATATACATTTTCTTAATACTGTATGGTGAAAAAATTATTGTGGACAGTCAAAAATTGTCACCGTAGCGATTTTTGAAAATTGTTAGCTGTATGGAATAAAATTTCGATTTAAAAAATTGCTTCCTTTACGTGTAATAGTACAAATATTACACAAACTATACTTTTTTACTTTTCTCAAATATGTTGTAATTTTGTTAAACTTTACTTTTATTTCACCAAAATTTGTAACCCTTGATCTTCATTTTGAGATGTGTTTAAGACTTTTTTAGAAGTCATATTGTTTTGCACTTCATTCCTTTTGACAACCAAATGGTTCCTTGTTTCATAATTAATGAATTTCAATGGAAACAATAGAAACTTAAAAATTTCTGTTAAGGAGCCAAAAATATAAAATATAAATAATGTTTTTCTCGATTCCTTGTTTTTGTTATTAATTAATTGATGTTGCTCTTTAGTAAATAACTCTTTTATTAAGAGTAACATTTTCATCGTCGATTCCATTTTTCCGTTTTAATTTACTGTATTTTCTAATCGTCTTAGTTTTTCTCGTTCATTTCTTCTTAATATTTGTTTTTCATTTAAATCATATTTTTTGTAATAATTTCATTGTCCATTGTATTTAAAAATTGAATTTTTAACATAACCTCAATTGAAATGATACTGAAGCCAACAGCTGTTGTGCGAAATCAGCTGTTTAGAAGTAATTAGCAAGCATCGCGCAAAATCCAACATCACAACCATCCTTAACATAATACATGTTAAAAAAATGATTTAAGAACGCAACTAAAACGCTTTATTACAGCCCATTAGTAATAATATTACAAAATACAGAAGTGCGCACACTACAGAACTTAGAAAAACAAATCGAAAATAAAAATGAGACATAACCTCAAAATCAGTACTTGCGAAAGTAGGTAACGTGTTTTGCATCGCGAAAATGATTAACTAAATGCATGCTATTAATAATGAAAAAAAGAAAAACTTTAAAAAAGACTTAAGAACCTAACAAACACGGTTGTGTGTGTGAAGAACTAACACGGTGTGCATGAAAGTCTAACACGGTTTTACATGTGTATTGTATATTTCCAAGTTACGCTTAAAAATTTGTAATACTAAAGCATGATTTCCGGTTGCGCTTGTGCTGCTTGTGGTGGCAAACTCACCAACTGCATTGCGTTAAATATTTATTTAGTTTAGTGATGTTACAGGAATAAGAAAAGGTGTTCAGTCCATTACATGTAAGCAAAATTGTGTAAAATATTAAAAAACAGTAATAACATTGCTATTGGAGTGTTACAGTAACCATATAAACGCTAAACATAGTTTATGTAATATTTGTACTATTCAGTGATAAATCTTACGTTTTAACTTATATAAATCGAATATTTCAGGTAAAGAAAGTAATTTTCTAAATCGCTATGTTATTCCATACGACTAGAAATTTTAAAAAAATCACTATTTCGACAATTTTTGAGTCCACACAGAACTTTTTTCCATCATAATATTCAGAATAACGTATATTTTCAAACACAAAATCTCCGATAATGGTGGTCACACTATTCTATATGAGTACAAATTAGTTTTCATTATAAAAATACGGATGACTCCAATCATATGAGTATCTAACTCATAAAAAGCTAGTATAAAATTTCATCAGAACAAAGCTCAAACATCAAGTACTTGGAATTTGTAGACCAATTAAAACTGGCTAAAATAAAATATAATATTATTTAAGCTTTAAAATGTTTTATATTACTATAACCTCAGCCTGTACTAATACAAGCATACACGTTTCGGGTGGCCGATCGACTAGCCAGCGTTTCAAGAATATCTTCTTTTCTATAGAACTCAAGAAATTTATTCAACCCTCCCTCCAAACTCCATTCTTCAAAAGGTCTCAACAGCAAAAATGCCCCACTGAATGTAATGGCTGAATAGGCCTTGGTCGTTTTCACAAATCTTTTAGACAGTTAAACGGTTGTCCAGTATTGTGATGCAGTTAAGCAAAACCTATTCCAATATTACCCCGACAATGTTGCCAGATGTCACATAACCTACACCAACGTATTCGTGCTGCTCAGTGTTGTACATTGACGGGTATTTGTGGATAATAATAAACCCGACTTGTGGATAATTTTGAGGGTTGCGAGTAGTCATGAGGTTAATGAAAGAAAAGCGTGTAATAATACTTCTCACAGAAGTACAACAATTATCAAGAAAAGTTACTGAACTCACATTCCTTTTCTAACTCCATTATAAGTGTTTTTTTTATTCGGAGTAAGACTTATTTTTGAGATTCAGATGCTCGGTTTGTTTTTCTTATCCTCAGTTAGCTCATTTTCAGATTAACTTTATTGTTTAAAATACTACCATACACTGCTTGTTTTCATGCACAGCGTATGTTTTATAGCAAACTACCCGCGGGTACACGTACTGCTTGGATTCAAACAAAATTATTAGAACTCACTACGATAATTACCAAAAATACGTTGTTTTTCTTATCTAATTTCAAAGTAATTCAATTTTTAAAGGTTGAGGAAGTGTTTGGAGGTCAAGGTTCTGTGGGAAATTTTAGTCTCGTGAAGACGAACAACATTGTTAAAGATCAGGAACAAATATCTTTTTCGCTTTGATGATATAAATGAATTAAGAAAAATAACGATTTTGGGTGGGGGTGGGTGTGAATACCACCTCCATAGTATTTGCCCTTTGATTCTTAAACAACGGTCGTGTGAAATTTTGAGGATTCAAAAAATTAAAATTTCTATTCGGAAGAAACACATAGTCAAACTTTCAAATATATATAATTGACTTTTGATAATTTAGGGTAATTTTATGTCTGGCTGTGGACAATTACGGTTGAGACTGGCAACACTGGTGCTGCTAAACGTGGATAGGCGTCAGATGATGTCATAAAAATTACTTACTATCGGCCATTTAAGATAACGAAAATGAGGGGAAAAAGCTTTGTATTTTAAGACCTCGTGTATCTTTTTAACGAATTTCCAATGGAAGATCAACTATTGCAAGGATACAGATCCTGAAACGGGCCAATAATATCCTGGCCACTAGAACACGTAATGAGAAGTTGTTAAATTTGTAATTAATATCTGTTCACAGTTAAAGTCCCATTTCAGTGAAAGTTGACACAAAAAAAGAATTTGATAATGTGTAGCTTGTGTAAGTATGTTTACTAGCGAAAACAATTCGACCTTTTTAAAATGGCGGCCATTCAAAATCTTTTAAAAAATCATAATATTTAATCTGAAACTTTAATTAACATTTGACTGCACCATCGTAATCGACGATAAAATCTGCACAGATTAGTATTTTTGATTTTCAAATTTCATTGAAATACAGAACAAAGACGAACATAGCGGTTGTCAGGGATCGTTTTCTTGTAAAATACAAAATATATGCACAGCCTATGTAAAGATCTTAAAAGTTGCTACTTTTTGGAAATGTATTTTGATATCGTCACAGTTCGAAAATTTATCGCAATGGTTTTTTATTTAATCGTATTTAATATTAACTAACCTAACTTTTACGGTCATTCCCGAAGTTAAACAACAGCTGATTATAGACGGTAGGTATTTCTTTTGTTATACGCTACTGACCGACAAAATTACTAAACATGATTTTTTAGTTGCGTTTATTAATTTTGTATCAAGATCCAGCTGCGGCAATTAGCATTTGCGAGGGTCGAGGCCGCGGTCCGAGAGCTGAGTTATCCCGCTGTCGTGGTAAAATAACCAGCGGCTGTTTTATTTCAAAATGGTTCAATACAACACTGATTGGTGTAATAAACCATAATATATATGTATATTACGATTACCGCCTTGTATTGAATACATTACGACAACATGTGGCTGCCATGTGATTGCAGGCCTACCAACTTATTGCACAGCCTGTAGAAAGCAGAAAGCAGCGTATTGTTGCAGACGACAATAGGCTTTGGCCTTGATGCATTTAACGCAGGACGCAGGACGTGCTGTGTGCTCCATAAAACTGTAGAAAACTTCAAAGGAATGCGAGGCATGACTGGCAGAGTGAATACTTCTCCCCACACCACCGTTACTTCCAAACACCCACGCCTTAGCTCGATCAATCTTAGTGCACTGCACTTGTTGTACGAGCGAAGCGAGTTCTAAGTTTTAACTTGATTTAATCGACATTGGTCTCTTTCAAGATTGCTTTCAGACCAACATTGGGCTTTGGAAACACGAAATTGGACCATGGGCGGATTTACTGGGTACTGCCTCCCAGTTGTATAAAAATAATAAATAGTTATATATATATATATATATATATATATATATATATATATATATATACACACACACACACACACACACACACACACACACACACACACACACACACACACACACACACACACACACACACACACACACACACACACACACACACACACACACACACACACACACACACACACACACACACACACACACACACACACACACACACACACACACACACACACACACACACACACACACACACACACACACACACACACACACACACACACACACACACACACATATATATATACATATATTTTTTTAATGGAAGTAGTTACAAAACTGACAATCAGTTTACACTTGACAAGTAAAATAAAATATAAGCCCGGTTAACCCATCGGCTCTCCCAGTCTGTGATGTTCAAAAGGTTTAATTCTCTTGAGAAGTCTGTATAATTCTTCGTTATCGAGCAGTCTAATCGCCTCCTCTTTAGCATGATAATTCAGCCATTTTTCGTGGTTTTGTGTATATTTTTTTATTTCTTCAGAGACAGATAAGTCCCGATGGAAATCATTACGAATATACCATGGCGCATTAACCACGGATCACAGAACTTTGTTTTGAAATCACTGAAAAATTTGTATGTTTCCTGTTTTTGGCACATCCCAATATCTGGATGCTATATATCCAAATGCGGTTCACGACTAGTTTGTACGTCACCAGCTTTATTTGTAAAAATTTTTGAACTGTTCACTCACTATAAGAGACATAATTTCGCCGCATCCGTTAGATCTACGCATAGTACAATGAATCAGGTTTACCTTACTGTAAAAACAACTGAGAAATCGCTAGAAGAAGAAAAGTGTGTGCAGATATTTTTTCTGGATGTTGCACAGGCATTCGATAATAAAGTATGGCATAAGGGTTTGGAATATAAACTACATAAACATCTCCCGTATAACTATTAAGAAATATTAAGATCTTATGTAAATGACAGTTTTTTCGTATAAAGTATGAAAATGAATATTCTAAACTGGAAAAAAATATGTGCAGGAGTTTCTCAAGGTAGCGTGCTAGGTCCAGTATTGTATTTGTAATGTACACGTGATATACTCGAAACTGAAAATATTTATGCAGACTGTTCTCTTAACAGTTGATAAGGACAATGAATTTGCAGCTGGGAACATGGAGAGAACAGCAGAGAAAATTAGTAGATTGGCAAAAAAATGGTGACTTAAAATCAATCCGCCAACAAATAAAAGCTATAACAGTTAGCATAAAAACGAATTCTGAAATATTACTATTTGTAAATACAGCGAAGTATTTGATATGTCACTTGATAGTAAATTAAAATGAAAAGAACATATTAAAATCAAAAAAGAGAAATCAAATACAGAAAGATGTATTTGGTTGCTTGATCGTAGATCTGAACTGTTAATACATAATAAATTATTAAGACAATATATAAACAACTATTGGATATATGGCGCACAACTTTGAGGACGTGCAAGTGACGCAAACACTAAAAGCACTCAAGACTTTTCATAACGATGTGCTGAGGTATTGCAGATGCACTTTGGTATGTTCGGAATGATGACTTACATCGTAACCTTAATATTAACACTGTAAAGGAGGAAATTAAGGAATATGGAGCAAAACACGACATGCGTCTTCGACTTCATATTAATCAAGACGTGAATTCCATTCTTGAAATAATTAATGACATTCGTCGACTCAAGAGGAACCTATACATGAACCTATATAGAGACTGAAAATAAAATTTTGTAAAATACGAATTACTGTAAAGAAGTGATTGTAAATTCTTAGTCAAATTTTAATACATTTTATAGAAATAAATATAAACTGCAACGATTGTATATAGTTTTAGTACGGCAACTTGTAATTAGCAGAACATTTATTATAAAATGAACGCCGATCCTGACGTGTATCGGTTGTTTATATTATACGTCAAAATGTTTATATGTAACCTTTTTAACTTAAACTTTAAACAATGGTTTTTAGATTCAATATCTTAAAAATTGCGGACTTTTCTAATCTTGAAAAACCATAAAGTTTATATTTTTGGACCTATACTTTTTTGAAACTTTGATCTGTCCATCGTATTTAAAATAATAACCAGTTTAACTTCGAATTTTATATTTTCAATATAAATTGAAAGTTTGAACGCTGGTTTATACGTATTTTTAAGCAGGTTATGACTGTGAAACTGGATTTTCAAACGATTGTAAAATAAAAAAAAGACAGCTGGTTGCGCGATTATTTGCTTCAGAACAAGTCACAATAAATAAACAAATAAAAACAATTTTTTAAAAGTACAGGAGAGTAAGTAACATATTGTCAACTCTTTTTTTTTTGTTATTTTAAGGCGAAAAGTACATTGAGGCTATTATCGCCTCCCTAAAGGTAAGTGTGAGTGTAAAGTGTTAAAGTCGTAAGTGTAATGTTGTAAGTGTAAGTGTGTGTTAGACTCGGGTACCGCGAGGGTCGTCTAAATCCCCTCAATAGATGTAGCTAGTCTGCACCCCTCTGCGGGGGATATTGTCAACTCCTCTTGGGTTCGAACTCTTAAACCATGTTATTTTGATAATGAATTTAGTATAGTTTGCATACCTTCCTAAATCTACTGATAATACTGAGGAGAAAGTTGCATCTCGGTAAGTATACTGTAATTACTGCATTTCGTAAAACAAAATTCGTGAAACGAAAGTTACGATGTTACCCACGTTACCGTAACATTGCCTGGAAATCCACTGCCAAGCCAACTGTCCACTGAAAGGTTTCATAAAAATTGTTTAAGTTTCGCCTTACAGACTTTTTTATTAATATAAAACTAGCTGAACACGCGTGCTTCGCTAGTTAATGTCAATAAAAAAATGTTGAGGTTATGTTACATACAACAAACAATACATAATGGGTTCTGTGAATAGCATAGATCGATCGATAACGTAGTAATACGTGCAGACCATAGAGCGCACTGGAAGCTTCTGTTCATACACTGTTGCACTGCGATAATTATGCACTTATTATTTTGATGTAACGACTGAAACTGCAGAAAACCTAACCGATATCTTAACTGTATGTAGGCCTTAATCAAAATTTCATAACAATCCATGCAGTAGTTCAGACTTCAGGCCTTAGCCTTATGGACAGGTCAGGCATAATTTCCTGTGGTGCCTATGTAAGGGACGCGTTTTTAAGATATCTAATAAAAATGGGTGTACATAGCCTATACTTTTGAAATAAATTTGAAAATCATTTATTTTAATCTTACGAGCCGCCTCGGTGGTCTAGTTGATAGCGTACTTGGCTTTCACCCCGAGGACCCGGGTTCGATTCCCGGCCAGGGCTTGGCATTTTCATACGCTATAAATCATGACATCGTCTGCATTAGCCCAAGTGTGCACAATAGTCGGAAGTTAAACACAAAAAAATCTTAATCCATAAATCCATTCATTTTAAGACTATTTAAAAAATTAATTTTTATTGATAACTTTAAAAACCTAGATAGCGCCGCCCGACTTTGCCCTCCCCCCCCCCCAAGGCAGGCACTGAGAATGACAATTACGAGTGATGGACTAGTAGACACAGCGATAAAAGAATGTAACACGTTGGGAAGAAGAGCAATAAGGGTACTGAACAACATCATATGGGATCAACATATATCAATAAATAAAAATAGAAAATGCAATTATAAAAAGTATAATCTCATATGGAACCGAAGTATGGTTACTGAAACAAAAAATACAAAAATGTATTGAAGCTACAGAATGGACTGTTGGCGAAGAGTTGCAGGTCGGTCAAAGCAGGAAAAGATAAGAAATTTAAGAATCCGTAAAATCACGGAGGCGAAGCACACCATTATAGACGAAACTGAGACAAAACAACTTCGATGGTTTAATCATGTCCAAAGGGTGGACGAAAATCGACTTTCCAAACAGATTCTAAGATGGAGAGCACATGGTCGCAAAAAAAATGGAAAACCGAGACTTAGTTGAAGATAAGGAATTGATAAGGAAGTGAGAGAGAGGGAATCGGATCAAGATCTATGGAACGACAGAGAAAAATGGAAGCTAGGAATGGGAAGCCGAAAAGAAGATATCAAACTATTAATGTCATCCTGTATTATTCGCAAAATGCAAAATAAATGACTGAGACAGGAAAATGACATGTTTCACAGCTGACATCATGTCAAGGAAAGGCGTATATATCTAATATAACAGGCTACATTCCTATCTCCAATGGCAAAATGACACTTTTGAAAGTGAAATGTTTTCTTTTAATACGATAAGTAAATGTAGCCTACCACGGCATGCAACTGACGTGATGGAAACGAACGTCCAAAAACACTAAATAACATGACCTAAACAATCTTAAATCAAATTCAGCAAAAACTGAATTTATTTTACAGCTAAGACGATATCAGTTTAAAAGTGGGTCTATTCAAAAAATTTAGAATTTAATAATTTTTTCCACTAAATAAAAAATAATAACTTCGCTATCGTAATCAATATGAATATTGAAAACCTGCGTAAATTAACACTTTATATTTTCTAAATTTAATTCAAAATACTAAAATGAATGTTGACACCTATTTTAGTATTGTCTGTTTACTCTCGAATTGTAGGCTAAATTAATTTTATTTCAGATTTGGTACACCGATTTCCGTAATGAATCTTTATAGACAAAATTTGAGGAAAATGAGATGACCTGACTGATAACTGAACCGCTTTCATGCACTTTGATAATTTTCGAACAGTTTCCTCCCTCCTTTTTTTGGAGAAAGGTAGGGAGAGAGACAGACCAATAAGTTTTTTGTTTGTTTAAGAACTATATTTCAACAAATATTGATCAAAAACGTTTTGACCAAATGCAGTTGGAAAAGCTCGATTTTTATTAATATTTACGAGTTTTTAGAAAATGTAATGGATCAAAAACAAAATTTTAATTTTAAAACATTAAAAAATAATAAATGTCTCCGTGGCAACAGGCCTAATTATAAATAACGGCCTACTACATATCAAACGTCTTTAAAATAGGTCTATATCGTTTTCTTTAGCGATAGACTAGCGCGGGGAGGCGCACGCGCCCCCCACACATACAAACTTTAACAATCCTTCAAAAAGTGTTCTAGAGGTCAGGATCGGTGCTCATTTCAAGGTGCTGGGTCTGGACCTAACCATAATGGCAACTACAATAGCTCTTTTTCAAATTCATGCTCATAACATAAACATAAAATCAACAGTTTTAAATCAGAATGAAGTTTGACATAAAAATATCAATTTGCCTGTTAATTAATAATCGCATTACAAAGCTGTCTCGCTGGCCTGTGAATTTCCAAAAACCACCGTCACATTAATTTTTTATCTTACTCATTTCTGAAAATCTGATTTCGCTAACATAACCAACGTTAAAAACTGCAAACATTAGCACTTTAAGAGTTCAAATTACGTAAATAAATCCGTCCGCCGTCTTGGGTCTGGGTCTTACCACGATGACCGCTCTAACAGCTACACAAATAAAAGCAGTAACGCAACTACACCTAGGTGAAGAAGATGAAGCTCTTACAATTTTGAAGAACACTTTAAAACTCTTATTGTTTTCCACGGCAGATTGAGACCAGGCACCTACAACGCACCTGATATAAAGGAGGCGTCTTTACTTAACCTCTTCACCACTGCCAACGCAATAAATGCAAATTAACGGAGCACGGAGCATAGAACAGGTTGCAGCAAGCCAAAGCATCGTCATCGCCACCGCCTTCCTGATTAGCTTTCCTGCTCATTTTAATTTTTAAATTAGCTTCGGTACTTCGTTCTACAAGTAATTTACTTTATTAATAAAGTGTGTTAGCTAAGAGTGGTTTGGAACGGCTGGTTTGTCGCCTCTCCGCAAGTTCGTTTAAAGTTATCGCATGTATTGATGTATTTTAAACAATTTTATACATTGCACACGTGTTATATACAATCGTATGTATTGTATACAACTTTATATATTGTACATATGTATTGATATATCGAATTACATTTTCTCTTTTGGCTATACGAAGTATGAAATAGTCGGAGCACGCAACTGTCTCCATGTTTTCATGGCAGCAAATTTCCAAAAATCACATTTTTACCTTAACCTTTTTCAAATTCCAATTTCACCAGCGTAATTAGTACTAAAACTGACACATATTACCTCTTTAAACTTTTCAATTATATTGAAAATACGAAAATGAACCTGCAGTCAAATTCAATTTTTTTTAATTTCAACGAATTTTTGAAATTGAAAATTCTGATTTGAGTAGTCGTTTGCGCTAATTTCGATGGTAAAATCAGATTTTTAAAAATTCAAGGCAAAAAATATCAATGTTTAGTGAAACTGTTCAACAAATATCGCAAGGTGACTATGTCCAAGCTATTTCCAAAATCGATTTTTGTGGCAATTATGAATCAAATCAGACCAAAATTGCGAACATGAGAGTGTTAAAACACACAAAAATTTTCCGATTTTGGGCAATATCTTCCGAAATAAATTTTCGTAAGTATAGCAACGTTTTGTATGGATTCTTATGAACTATATTTTAAGCTAAATTTAAACGAAATCGTTAAAGCCGATTTTGAAATCCCTATTTTTGTTAATGATTAAGAGATTTGGAAAAAATCCCTTTTTTAAAATTTTGTTTTAATTCAGAAATAGTTCTGCGTATGGAGCTATCTGCACTTTTACACACCAAATTTCATAGCTAAAATTAGTTCAGTCTCCAGCTAACATTTATAAGCGCGCACGCACGCATAAACATTTAGGTTAAAATCATTAATTGAACTCAATGAACCATAAAACGGATAATTCATTAAATTTTAAAAATCAATTTTCTTGGTACAATCGCAGTACTTACTAACACGCTAATAAGTCTAATAAGAAATTAAACATAAAAAAGTCATTTCGTTAAAATCTACTTTAACTTTTGTAATCGAAAGTGTTCAATAATCTAGAAAAAATCAAATCAAAACTAAGTATAAACTGTATTATCAACTTGTTTCAAGGTAGGCTGTATTATCAAGGTCAGTTGTTAATGAACACTGCAGTAAAACAGATTAGATTAATACCATATTGTTATCAACAAGTGTTGTAAGCTGTCCGTGAATGAGATTAGCTGCATTATCTACATAGGTACAGTAGGTCTATTGCCAACCGTCCCGAATTGACCAAGCTCGTATCGTTACATCCACAGTCGGGACGTTAATTTTAGCCGTACGGACAGGCTTTCGGATTTTAGGTCTTTGACAGAACCTTGGATTTTAAGTCTTGAGATTAGTAAAAACTTCTTTTATATACCATATAAAAAATCTTGCAAAAACATACACAAACTTGCTCACTTACAATTATGTCTACAAAAAAAGCAAACACTGGAAAAGCAGCTCATCAGATTATGCTCAAAATTTGGTTGTAGGCATAGCGACTCTTCGTTTAAATACTTACAAATTTTGATCAAAATCTTTAGAGCTGATCTTGAAAAAATTATATTTTCAACAGTGTTTCGTTAGTTTGGTACCAAAGCTACGTGAACATTGAAAGCAGAAGACCTGAAAACGAATAGTTTCATAAAAATCTTAAGGTAGTTTTTTCATTCGTTGTTATACTTCTTATAATGAAGTAATAATTATTCCTGGGCTAACTATCATTATTGAAAATATATGCAGTGTTTATGGTAGCTACATACTTAATTAAAAAAAAAAAACAGACAAAGGTGAAAAATAGCTGGTTTTAAAGTTTTAATTACTGTACATACCCATACGCAAGCATACTCACACACAAAAATGTAAACATTTTTTACGTAGTCCAGTAACGATTTTCGAAAACTAAAGATGCTAAACTAGCTAAGATTTGTTAATTTTTTTAGTACAGTTAATATATTTAATAATAAGTTAGATAATACTTGGGTGAATATGTAGGATCCTACAACAATTTTTAAAAAATCCGTCTGCAGTTTTTGGACAAATCTTTGAAAATTTACATAGTTGTAATTCAAAAACTAGTTGACATATTCAATGAAATTTGGTATTTTTCCAAGTTCAGGCCTATATCAATAGTACACATATGCAAATTTTCATTAAAATCTAGGATGTTGAAGTAAATTTTGCTTTAAAATTGTGTTGATGTGACCTGGAACGTCCCTAGGTATCTAAATCTTGTTCACTAACACAAAACTGTTTTCTCCAAACTGTTGTGTAACTTAGGTGAAATTCTCTTGGCTGACTTAGAATTTACCTGTTTTCATCTATTTGACAACACTGCTAAACTATCTGAAACCAGCGCTAGCTAAGCCACAAGCTTGCCCAATATGATTCAACACTTGATGAAATAACTAGTCCCTACTTCTGAAGCTTCATTGGTTACGCAAGCCTAATTATACATGCTGTAGGCCTACCACTGAGCCACCGGATAGAAAGCCTTCGTTCACCGCCAACGCCGGAGCGAATTAGCAACATCTAGGCCGGCAATTGTGTTTAGTTACGTTTATTACCGAACCGCGAACAGCAAGTGAAATCAGTGCTTAAACTATTTCAATTGTATCGTGTAACAAATGTGGAAAATTGATTTGATAGCCTACCGCAAAAAGAAAGAAAATTAGCAAAAGCCTAACTTACCGTTAGTGTAACACTGCGTTGTTATAAAGTTTTATGATTAAAAATACACGTCGTCCAAACATTAGTTACAAGTTCTTACCAGTGGACGTTTAGGCTACTTTATCTTTGTTACTGATTAGTAACAATAGTACTAATTAGTACTAGTAGTAACAATGTTATTAATTAGTGTGATTTTAATAGTTTCTGTACTAGACCGAGTGGGCCACCAAATGCGAAGAGGAGCTGTGAGACAAACGGAGCAGAATGAAGATGAACGGTAACCGGAAGCGGAGTTCAGTCAGGTTAAAGAACGCGTCTGTATCTTTTAAATCTAATACTTAAGCATACTGTAACGGATTCTAAAAAAAACTATTGTTTAAGACCGTTACCTAGGTAACGAGAAATAACAAGTTTGTAGGCGTGGTCAGCGTGGTGGGGAAGCGTATTCAGCTTCAAAACCGAGTCTAGACGAAGTCGAAGCTACGAGGAGCGGAGCCCAGCGACGCCGCTTGACTCCTCTCAGCTTCGTTACAATTTCAGTGGCCGCTATTACATTAAAAACAATATCTTAGGTTTTGAATTCACAGTCCGCTCCACTCAGCTCAACTCCGCTCGCTATTGGTGGCATCTTGTTACAAAGCGTTCAACTACAGTTAAACATATACTGTCTATTTCCTACAACTTCTCCATCCTCTGTATTTGCAGTTTGCAGAGCTCGTAGCGGCAGATAGTGCAATTACTTAAATTTCAGCCGCTAATATTAAGCACACTTTTTATAAAGGTATTGTACTTCTAGTCCGTTCATATTAAATGACGCTACACGTAACGATTTCAACACAGTACGACTACCTTGTTACAAATATATGTTTCCATTGTGGAACAAACGATCCCCAGGCATGCAATAGCCGAACGTGCGAAACCCGAGTTATGCGGAAATTGTTAAGGGGAAAACGCACACGAGTGAAATCATATGAGATTTCTCCTTACTCTGTGACGCTATGGTAAATAATATTATCTTCTTAACGTACACTACACTGGCGCTTCTTTGGGTCAATTATAAATCTACAAGTAGTTGTCCATCATCGTCAAGTCAATTTATTCTTTCCGCCTTCCACTTCAAACCCCGTTAACTAAACCAGAACTGAAAGCAGTGAACGGACTGACTAAAGCTTATTCTATTTAAATAAGATTAGTGAAGCAGACATCCGAGAGTACGAGACGGAGACGGTAGGCCTTTCATACTCAAGTATGCAGTTCCTCCCGTAATTTTACAACCAACGCGCTGAACCATTCTGAAACACAGACGCTGTACAATAGTTTCTGAAAAACGTCCTTATCACCTTTTGGTTCAGCTGAGCTGCACATTTCAATGCAATCTTCAGCAGTAACAGGTGTCCACAGTTAGTTATACACAATAAAAAAAGATAACCTGACAATATGTTTAACATGTTAAACTTAAGGAACAAATAAATATCTGCAGACACAAAATTCGAACTCGCTCCATTAAAACTTAAGCTAGCTCATTTGCCAATTTATTTCCTTACAATCTCAAGGTCCACATTTGTTGGTAAGGTTTCGTTAATAAATCTATAAGGAAGTGCAAGAAGATACAATAAAAAATCTACCAAACTTGTAACTCAAAACACACACACACACACACACACACACACACACACACACACACACACACACACACACACACACACACACACACACACACACACACACACACACACACACACACACACACACACACCGATCTGATCTAGTTGAAACTGAAAATCTTTCGATCTGAAATCTTTCTTTAACAAAATAAAAGAATAGTTTACGAGTTCCTGATGTGTAAAACTATTTTTTACAAAAACAAAAATTAAGTACCGTTGCTACAGTGGACATACGCTACACGTTAAAAATAATAAAATAAAATATTAAAGTTTTTAAATATTTGAGCTGGAAATTGAGCCGACAGTAAAGGCGGTCCGGACAGCAGTCCGTTTGAAAAACATCCCGTTCTCTATCCACAGATTACAAGTATTTTCGATTGCAGAAAATAATATCCCTACTTTTTTAATTTTTCTTGAAACTCTTTTTATTTTATTTTACTGACTTAGTCAATCTTACAATGTAATATCCCTATTTTACAATTCCACCACGAAACTAAAAGTGTTAAAATTTTCTAACAGCGTAAAACGTCTTATCATTTTTATCACATTTCATATGGTAAATGTGTTATGTGATGGGAAGTCCCAGACCCGGATCTAGAAATGGTAGGCGATCCTGACTTCTAATTCACTTTTTGTGGTGTAGCTCACGCGCGTGTGACGTGCTTGTGTGCGTTTGATATATATCAAACATATATATTACAAACGTTATTAAATATTATTTGATTTCTTAAAGTCGTCTTTCAACAACAAGTCGTGTGTAAAAAAATCCTAGTACACACTGGAATTTGTTGTCACTAATTTATTGTTGCCGGTCTGTGTCCGTACTATGTATCCTATTACACGTCGCTATGCAGTCCTGCAACGAACATACGCGTCGTATTCAAACTGCCGGTAGCAACCGGATTTATTTTAAACATTCTGTAACTACATTCCCGCTACGCGGCCTAACCCCGTCGGCTAAACATATGATTACAATCAGCTGTAACATAAACACTACAACTGATGTGGTGAAAGACAAATTTACGTGTCTTTCTTAGTGAATGTTTATTTGTATGAAAACTTCTGTATCTCATTACAGGCTATTTAGAATTTTTCGAAAGAATCGATTATACGGTGTGTTGTTGGCCGTATACATCGCCTTTTTACGCCGTCCATATATCGCGACTCGAGATATATCGACATTTTTACGCAATAATGACAACTTTTGGACACGCACATTTGTGTTTTCTCCTTAACTCTACAGTTTTGATAACACTTTTCGAATAACATCTCGTTTGATGTGTCGTGTTGTAAGCAATGTTTTAAGCCCAATTTATTTGTCAATTAGTTCTCGAGATATATGCGCGCGTGCGCGTGTATTAGCAAGATCAGTTCGCAATTTTAGTCCGATTTGATACAAACTTGGCACGAAAAGGATTTTTACAATAGCTTGGACATGTTTGTTAACCAGCAAAGTTTAACACTGAAAATGGCGGTCATTTCAAATCTTTGAAAACTCAACGTTTTTTTCTTAAATACTTCTGAAAATCTAATATCACCATTGTAACCAGCCTTCAATTGTATACATTAGCGTTTCGAATTTTCAAAATGCGCTGAATTAAAAAAGTTAATTTGACAACGGTCAGGGATTGTTTTCGTATGTTTAACGTACTTAATATATTGCTTTTGGAAATTCGCTTCCATTACGTCAGCGAGGGCTACGTTTTTAACGCTTTTATATTTCTTGTATTACAACGGTAACAGCATAATACCCGAGTTAGGAGGGATCCGACCCCAAACGCTAATAATAACTCGCAAAGGTGTTGTGAAACTTTGTTCACTGTTTATTACACGTAGGTGAGGGACACGTGGGAAGAGGCAGATGGGCAACAAGAAAGGCACCCGGAAAGCTGCCTGTACTAAACAGCAGTAAAAGGCCATCATGTTACATCCGTGTATTCCACTACAAAACAAATCCAATAAAGGCTACTGTAGAACGAATAGGCTAGGTACGAGCCCGGACGTCCTGTATTGCATAGCGTACTTTCCAGCGTCTTGAACATTTGCTCACATTCTATTACGGAAAATATATTAACTTTTAACAGTAACCTGCAGTCTTCTTTAAACACGTAATAATTAAATTTAGACAAAATTTTTGAATTTTTATTTTTATTGTGTACTTTATTACTAATATTCAACTCCGAACAATAGGATAATATTGTCCTTAATATTTCAGCAAATAACTGCATCAAATTTTAGCTTTCAATATAGGCCTACAGTATTATGAAAAACAGGCAAATAGTGGGTGTACAGGCAATTAAATGCTATTATGCCATTTTTATCCCTTAAAAATAATTTATCGAAATGCTGTTTCTTAAAGTGTCCCGTTTATTTAGCTTTTAAAGAACAACTATGCCAAATTTCAATTCCCTTTACAAAAGAGACAGTAAGAGGTAATTCCGGAAATTTTGAAGAATAGTGTAAACACCGTTAACCGAGAATTTTTGAAACGCATTAGAGAGAACTTCTTTAGGCGCATTAGAGCACTTTTTGTATGAGTAAAAAGCATTGGTTTCGCGTCACGCTCGAGCTGTATACGGTGAATCATCGTATGTGTGTGATACGATGTAAATTAACAATTACAATTAATTAATATTATATATATATATATATATATATATATATATATATAATATTAATTAATCGTAATTGTATTTATCTGTAAATTGTATTCGTTTGTACTGGGCTTGCACAGCTCATTATGTGTTTTTATAAATGAATAAACTTAAAAAATGTATGTAAATAAAAATATATATTTATTAATTGATGTAGAGATTACAGCATTATATGAGAAAGTTCTTGCATATAACAATTTTACTTTACTTTAATAATTACTTTGGGGAGTAGGTTACGAGTGCTGATATATATATTAAAACTAGAAGAGGTTGTGGTTACCCGCCTACGCATTGGTCACTCCATGTTAACGCATGTATTCCTGATGGAACAGGGGGACCCGCCTCAATGTGGAATTTGTATAGAACCATCACGGTAAAACATATATTACTAGACTGTGATGGTTTTCAAAATATACGGCGTGGTTTAAGGAATTGTGTGCAGACGATGTTGGGAGATAGTGTCTCGGCCATTGACCGGACCCTAAAATTCCTTCATCGCCTGGATTTGTTTAATAAAATTTAATTTAAAAAATAATATTGCAGGGCTTCTTTACAGTCCTGCAACCAGTTGTAGATATGTAGCTATTTATTTACCTTAATTTATTATTGTTTGCTTTATTTTCTTGTTTAGTTTATTTATTCGTTTCTCTTTATTTGTTTCACCCAACTTCGGGGTACACCAAATCAATCACTTTTTAATGTTCTGTGCCTTCCTCGTAGCCCAGTATTGCTTCATTCGTTGTGATCTTGCTTTTCTTTCTTCGTCAGAGATTTTGATCGTTGGCTTGGATTTGACTTTGCCTTGGAACCGTTGTTTTTTGTCCTTGGTTATTGTTTTGGCTGTTCTTTCCATGAGCATAGTGTCAGTGATTTGTAGTTCTGTTATGTCTTTCTCTGTTTCTCTAAACCAAAGTGGTTTGGCTCTTTTATTGTGAAAGTAGTCAAACATTTTTTCGGTTAGTCTATTTTTGTCCATTCGGAGGATGTACCCATAAAAATCAATTCTCCTTTTTCTTATTGTGTCTGATAGTGTTTCAGTTGTTTGGTAAAGAGTTTCATTCCTGATGTGGAGTACTTGGTTGTTACGGAATTTGGGGCCTAAGATTTTTCGTAATATCTTTCTTCTTTGATCTCCAGCCTTTCAAGTGGTCCCTGGGTTGTGAGAGATAATGTTTCAGCTGCATGTAAGGCTTCTGGTTTAATTACCGTACGATAATGCCTTATCTTTGTATTCCAGGAGAGGGACTTCTTGTTGTATGTGTTTTTGGTAAGTTGGAAGGCTAATTCAACTTTATTTCTCCTAGATTCCATAGCTTTTTTCTCTAAGGCGTTCCAGCTGATCCATTCTCCAAGGTATTTGAATTCTTTGACTATCTCAATGTATTGTTCTCCCACTTGAAGCTTTTTTGGTGGTTTTTGTATGTTTGTCAATATTTTAGTCTTTTCAAATGAAACTTTGAGACCCATTTTTAACGCTTGCTTCTGGAGTTCAAAAGTTTGTTCCTTAGCTTCTTCCAATGTCTCAGCTAGTAAGGCCATGTCATCAGCAAAAGCCAAACAATTTACCTTAATTTAAAAATGAATGTAAAGAAAAAATATATTTATTAATTGATGTAGAGATTACAGCATTATATGAGAAAGATCGTGCATATGACAATTTCACTTTACTTTAATAATTACTTTGGGGAGTGGGTTACGAGTGCTGATATATATATATTAAAACTAGGATGGAGGGATCAATGCATAGAAGAGGGACCAATGCATATATATTAAAAAATAACAAAAGTAGAATTTCATCAAAATCGGCTTTGATGAGTTAAACCAAATTTCGTTTAAATATAATTCTAAAGTGTTTAGTCAAAATATATGGATCACTAGCTGTGAAAAAATTCGATCCAAATCAAAATATCGTAAAATGCGAAATGTTTTATCAAATTTTGGTCGTATACGAAGATTTATAAACACGAGTGCATTAAATATAAATTAAAAAATTTAATGATAAAATAATCCAGGCACTATAATCGGGGTTTGTTTTTCCGATTTAAAATTTGGCACACTGTTTTGAAATTCGAACTTCTTGTACGCTATGGGCAAAATATATAAGCAAAACATAATTAACAAAAACGTCGTGACATTAGAGAAATTTTCCCGGTTTTTTATGTCGTTAGTGTCAGAACTAATTAAAACAACAACACGAGAAAAAATTTGTGCAATGTTTTTGCATTACATATTTATTACAGTACAATATAACTTAATTATCACAAACACGCTAACACTAGTTCAGCACCGTCGATGGGTTGTCAGTGTTGCTGTGCTCTACAACAAACTCACATGTTTCTTCTGAAGCTAAAGTGACGTCACTGATAGAGTCTTATTGAAGAACTGCACAGACCAACCAACATATCAGACAGCCTTAATTGGCTAATTATAAAGACCACTTGCTCATTACTCCAACGATAAGCACTGTACTCAACAAAAATAATTGCTCCTAATGAACTAAAAACTTGAGCGGTACGTTTCATCGACAATTTAAAAATAAAATTCAATTTTAAACATTTCATTTTCTTTGTCCTGTATTGCGGTTTTATTTCAACTTTGCCGTCACTTTTGATGAAATTTTAATTATATTTTTCGGCAAAAAAATAACTTTGGCGATAGTAACTTTAAAATCACTCCAGATTTGCATCACGTGCTTTTATTTTTATAGAGATTAGTAGCCTCAGTCAGTCAGCTTTAAAACAAGAGAAAGTAGCCTACTCAGTGCTCACAGATACGGCACGAGAAGGATCTATTGTAAACCCTCTTAACTTCTTCACTTGCATATCTTCCTCGCCATTTCGTTCCGATAAACGTGCACAAACTACGTAATTCCACAAAAAATATAGTTTTGAAACATCGAAAACCTTGCCTAGTTTTTAAAATCGTTTCATCAGATTTGTTTCAAATTTTAGTCACACATATTGTAATAAGACTAGCGTGTGACTATACAGTTCAGCTTTAGAAATATAAAAATCTGAAAGGATTTATCAGTTAAGAAGACAACTAGAAGTGGCAAACTCCAATAAAAATTAACTGCAAGAAAAGAAAAAGATAGGTTTTACAATCCACTGTTTGTAGGCCCACTTTAAAAATATGCGAAGACAAAACATAAAACAAAATACCAACTGTTACAGTTTAAATTTAAAGAGATTGTTCAATCTCATTGGCTTAGAAAATGTCCACGCTTTTCATTATTGGTTAAGCAAATTAGATACTGTGAAAGGCAATTAGTATAAAAACTACGAACAAGGGTCGCAAAAGTGAGTTCTTGTAGTTTTTTCAACAGTAAACCTATATCGCTTCACGACCAAACTTTCTTTATGTTATAAAAATTGTAGTCACAGATCAGTATAAAGCAGTATAATCGAATAAGTTCTTTTTTATTATTAAAGAATTAAGCTGAGTCTACCTAATAATTGTTACAGTAAAGTCATTCTTTGTTAACTTCGTTTTTATATTAATTAATCAAACCGAACTAAGAGTTGTTTTAGTGTTTGTAATTTACGCAAAGCGTTCGTCCAACAAAGCGTTCAGTGGTTCTGCGGTACAAAAGTTGCTACTGTAAGTTTCTATAATTTTGTATTAATTAAATTACTTGATTCAGTAATAATACTGAATACGTGGCGTATTAATCGTCGTAAAGTGTAACAATTTGTCTTCGTAGTCGACTCATCCCAATAATCTGGAACTGCTGTCATCTGGACCAACTTCACATCATTAAAGACTCTCAGTAATAATCTTGGTAATTAACATTGTAACCGTTTTTTGTAACAAGTTATAGAGAACAATAACAATAACTTTCTTAGTTCCCATTTGCACTATCAAAGAACTACCCCGAGATAAATTATTCATTTTTTGCATTGTTATAACAATTACTTAATTTAAGAATCAATTGAAACTGCGTAACTAACACACAAACTAAATATGTCGTGTTGAAACACAGACCTCGCTTTGTTCGATCAATAATAGGCCCTAAATAGAATAAGAGAAAGTTTGTTTTATCATTGTTTTTTGTAATATTTAGCCTATTTATTCCTAATTTATATTAAATAATTTGTTTATATCTTAATCATGATTTGTCTTCATTATAATGAAACATAATTTTACAGCATATTTTACTTTAATCATAATGTACGTATTGCCAATTTGATAATGTTCATTGTATTTACTTTACTCGAGTTAGTACCGATTTTCAACTGAAAAATGGAGATGTTAAAAAAATGTAAATCTATATCGTCTATAAGTCTATATATGTAAGCCTGTAATAATTGTGCGTGTGTGTGTGTGTGTGTGTGTTTACGCTAACACTCCAGTATTCGCAATTCTGGTTCAATTTGTTTCAAACTTTGTGCAAAAATTGATTTTACTAATTGACAGAACAAGTTTGCTACACCGAAAAATTCATTCATAAGCTACAAAATGCCAGCCATTCAAATCCTTAAAAAAATTATACCTTTCACTATTCTGGAAATCTTATTTCACTACCGTAAATCTAGGAAAATCTAAGAAGGCGGACATTTACAAATATATTTTTTTAAATGTTTAATGCAATTTCATAATAAAGAATGTAGAGATTAAATTCAAGCACTTATTATAGATTGTATGGTAGTGAAACCTATTATCAAAAATATTCTGTTATTGAACCAAAAATAAAAATCATGTATCACGTTTTCTCTTCCTTTTTATTTTAATTACGATAATTTGTTCGAAAACACGACATAACCTAAAACATATTTTAGCGTATCAACCGTTCAATGAAATCAACTGATTGTTACGAATATAAAACAACTGATCTTTTATTATAACTACCAATATAAAAATTAACGATTCATTCCGTATATATACATCGGTCGACGTTCGTAATTTCCGTAGTGTAGTGGTTATCACGTGCGCCTCTCGCGCGCAAGATCTCCGGTTCGATCCAGGGCGGAAACACAGAAAATTTTACAATTATAATTAATTTTAATGTGATACTTGCGACGCGCAAAATATACTGTTATATATCAATATAAATTTGTGCACTCGCGTCACGCAAAATCCAACGACCTAAAACATCTACATGTTTAAAAAGATTATAATATTTTAAAGGACGCTTTTTTTAAACGGATAAACAGACTTGGATAAGTAATGAACTTGTATAAGCTAGGTCTGTTATTAAATCGATGGTTGTGAAGTTTGATTTTCGCTTATCGAAATGTTCATATAGGCTAGGTATTATTGTTACTCGATGTTGGTATTCGAAAATTCGCGTCTATCACTTCAGCGAGACAGCCACGGACACGATATTTATTTTACTTCTTTCTTTTTTGGACTGTAATTTCGAGAACATGACTGCGATGATTTAGCAGAATGTGAAGTGTAATCGGAGCAACTTCGAGTATCGACCTTTAAACGGTTCTTTCCCAGAACGTGTTCGGCGTATAATAACTGTACTGTAGCCTAATCAATGAAATTATTGTCATGGCCTCCTGAATAATAGCGATCTTGTTATATTAGGCCAACAATAATACTTTAAAAAATTCAGAGACCTAAACTAAACTTAGGCCTATTGTATGTGCCAAATTTCATAGATTCATTTCTTTTGTCAGCAATGTGTGCGAGACACGCCGCCAGACATCCAACATTTTTTTTACTCTTTGATCTGAAAACGGATGTAAATTATAATATTATGATGATCGAATGTTAAAATCCCAATAGGCCTGCATTCTGTAAACTGTACTTCCAATAATGAGCAAATAAGATTAATTAGGCCAAACTAAAATATAATCCTAATTAAATTAAGTAACTTAACATCCTAATGTTGCCGAAAAATAATGATCAAAATAATGGGCACTGCTGAATTTGTTCACTGACAACTTTAAATGGTCAGAAATAAAATAAACTGTTGTCGTTATCAGGCTATTTCATTTTGATTTACTACTTATAAAATATCTTATCTTGCAGGCCTGGATAACACAGTTTCCGGCGACAGAAGAGCTGCACAAATCTGTTATAATAGCCAACTCACTTCGAATTCCTTACCTAGAAAAGTAGGCCTACAGCACTACATTAAAAAAACTACACACAATTTTTTTTTCATACGGCCTACATATAGTTTTTCAGAATGCATTACTCCTATCACTAGTAATCTAAAAATTTGGGTCGTAACAAAAATTCGACTTTTTTCATTCCGAGAGTAGGCCTAATATCATTTTGACTCATTTTCGTAAAATGTATCCCTACCAAATCCACATTTTGGGTTTATTTAAATGAAAAAATATATATTTTGGAAAATCAACTAGGTTATTCACTTTTGTTATTGTTATAAAAGAATTAAAAATAAAGATATTTTCCCAAAACTCCTTAATTGTTCACAGTTCCATTCATTTATGTCATTTATATTTGTCATTCAACTGTAAATTATTATATTTACCAGGCTAGGCCTATTAATTTACTTGTATGTTATTCATTTTGCTTAAATAAACTAAAAAACATAAAGTTTAACTTTTGAGAAACTAAATTTAGGTTTCCATTAATTTCTTAGTAAAACTGCTAAAACAAAATTTGTTTCACACAATTTGTTTGCATCACCAAAACCAAAGAAATTGCTCCTGTTAATGAATCATACAGCGTATGTTTCATGTTCTCAATGTTTGTGTTAAATATATTATTGTTTCTGTATTTTTTTAAACGAAACAAGCAATAGTTGTGATGGAATTAAAGTAGGCCTAATTTTAATTATTAAATAAGCCTTGTTATCAAGACATAATTGTAGAAACAATAATCTGACAGTACTAAAATAGCAACACAGAGCACAGAACTATTATATTGTGTAATATTAACCTTACTTCTACTGTCAGTAGTAAAACATTACTAAAGATTAGGTTTTAATTTGATTTTATGAAATAAATTGAGCAGAAACATTACATTAGTATCCTAACTCTCCTGTTTTGTAACACAGGGCTGTTATTAAAGTTTTCATGTGTTATTTTGTATTCAGATAACAATTAATCACATTATTTTATGTTTTCAAAATATTATTCATACTTCAAATATTTAACTTTTAATACTTTTAAAAAATATATTTTTAGCAAATTAATTTAATTGACTACTTTTTTTAACAGAGTTACTTTAACAAAAAGTTTACAAATAAAATGGATTATTGTAGGTTAAAATCTACAATTAAGCTAATTAATTTTTAGCTTAACTGTTTACAAACAAATACGGCTATAATAAAATGTCCACTCTATACAGTATAATGAAAGGAAAGAGTTACACATTGTATAAATTAAACTCACTTTAATAACAATCTAAGAAATGATCAATTCAAAGTAATTAAAATGTCCTGCTGTAAAAGCAAAATAAACATTTAACTCAAGCCGCGCCTTAATAGAAAACTTTATTTGAAATAGATTTGTTCTAGACTGTACCATAACAGATGTGTTTTCAACTGCGGTTAAAAAGTAACCATGCACGTGATTTGTTTTAAAAACAGAACTGAAACAATAATAACATTAAGTTAATTCAACAGAAACATACCTGAACATTGGGTAACGAAATTTTCGGCATTGTGTATTTCACTAAACAATTGAAAACTTCCAAGAAGCAAGACAAAAAAATAACCTTAAAAGTTCAAACAACTCACTTAAAACTATTTCAAATGAACAAACTTGCGTTAACACAAACACTTTGAGACGTAATAATGAAACACTATTCTAACTACTCTTTAAAAAATTAAAACATTTCACTTAATAACACCGGAAACAATTTTAAAACTTGATTTAAGATGAATGAATGACCAAGACAACAGAAAGAACGTTACACCGGTTCAAGAAACTCAACTAAACTGCATATTTCTTCTTCTCCACTTCTCCATGTTGTTATAGCTCCTAGCAACAAGAGAGCGCTGCAGTCGAGCGCTATCCTCTTGCGTCACTTTAAAACAATTATTTTTTCAGCCTTGGAAACAATTAGGCCAATTTAATGAGATATGCGGTGATTTCCTTCTGTATAAAATCATTATGAAATTTGCTAGAAAAATATAAAATTACACTTTGAATTTTATACTGATTATAACCAGCGGGACTAAGGATTTTTTATTTTGTAGGTAATGCAGCTTTTATTAAGTAACAGATATTGCATGATTGCGTGCAATATATTTATATAGCACTGCAAATTTGTAAAACAATGTTTTTAGAGGGAAGTTGTAAACAAGCTTCGTTACTACCTACCCTTTTATAGTTTCACAGTTAGTTATTACTATCTAATTAAAAATGTCGATGTTAACTGATCTTTACGTTTCATAACCTTTACGTAGATACCCGTCTGAATGTGTGTATACCTGAATAATAATCGATATAGCGGGAAAAAAATACTAAACCCAATCCGGTTGGTTCAAGCTTAGTTCAATCCGGTTAGATCACCATTTTTCAAGGGGCTTTTGGAATTATATATGTTGCCTCAAAAATAGCTGCCATAAACACGATTTTTTTATTAACATTTTTCCTAATGAAGCTCTTTAAAGATCCAAACAATATGTATTAGTATGTACCACTTACTGCATATGCTTTTTATGAGTGCAGTGGTTGAAAGCTAACGGATTTTGCTTAAATTAACCACTGCCCAGTTTATTTTCATTTTCATTGTTATTTTGTAGAGCATGACTTGTTTTTGTTATTTCAAATTTCGTACACGATGTGTTATGATAATTCATTCAAGTTTAAATTTGAACAGTTGTCAAAATCTATCGAGTAGATTTTGAGAAATAGTTTGAATTTTCATCATTGCTAATTTTTGCTTTCAAATTGGCAACTTTCATTGACAACTGCTTTCAAATTGGAATTTTTAAATGAAATAGGCTATCAAGCAATTTACATTGTTATCAACAACCTAGAAATTTCTTGCTGTTTGTCCTACGGTTCATTATTATCTGACTGGAATTCTGTTTGCTACAACTGTTTTAGAGAAAAGGTGCATTCTAAATTAAATTTTTTTTTAATATAAAGAAAACTACTCTTTACAAAAGTAAAAAATGAGGTAAGGTAAAAATGTCATTTGTCATTTGCCTTAAACTCGTTAGTTTTATTTGGGGGCGGAGTTTGGCGTTAACTTGAAGCATTCATCTAAAATAGTTTGCGACAAATATGTTTCACACAATGTTTCTGATAATATTTCATACAGTTTCATAAAATTTATTTCATACAAATCATCACACTAAAACTGATTGCCATTTATTTTGTTTATTTAAAACAAACCGAATTTGTGTAAATAGTTTTAAAAGAAAAATGTAAAGAATATTTTTTAAAAATAATGAAGCATATTTCAACTTGAAAAAAATAAAGTTTCAAAATATTTTTGAAATTCTATGCAACCACGGAACATTTATAGCATACAGTAACGTAGTTTGTATAATTTTTTTATAACTTAAAATTAACAAGTTTTGAAACCAATACTGTCAAAAGTTTACACTTTTACTATACACAGTATAAAGAAAATATTGTGATCATGAAAAAATGTATCTTATTGTATTCATGATCTATTCGTTTTCAAAACCTCTGAGTTCAAAAAAGTAGTTTACTTGGACGTCAGCCCGTCTCTCTGTGGTTTAGTAGGCCTATATCTGTTTCCATTGTAAAAACTAATTAACAGAATTCCATGAAATTTTTATGTAAGTTTGTTTTTATCCATTTCCTCGAAACCTTTTTTAATAAAAAAATATGCTTTTGAAGTCTTTTTTTATAGAAACTAAAAATTCTGGCTTAACGATTTTCATAAAATTTTGCTTAAATGATGCAGTAAGCAATTACTTAATTACTTAATCAAATTAATGGGTATATTATAAATAAATCCGGTTGTTACAGAAAAACAAAATACAGTATTACCTAATTTCTCAAAATCATTTAATCAGATTTTGATCATAATATGAAGATAAATACGTAACTCATGTCATATAGAAAATTTTAAATACAAGAAATTTAGAGTCAAGGAGAAAATCGAAAAAACCGATAGTTGTCACTTCTTCTTCTTCTTTCTTTTCTTCTTCTTCCTCTTCTTCTTCTTCATCATCATCATCATCTTCTTCTTCTTCCTCTTCTTCTTTTTCTTCCTCTTCTTCTTCTTCTTCCTCTTCCCCTTCTTCATCTTCTTCTTCCTTTTCTTCTTCTTCTTCTTCCTCTTCCTTCTCTTCCTTTTCTTCTTCTTCTTCCTCTTCTTCTTCTTTTGCTTCCTCTTCTTAGTCTTATTCTTATTCTTATTCTTCATCATCATCATCTTCTTCTTCCTCTTCCTCTTCTTCTTCTTCCTCTTCTCCTCCTTCTTCTTCCTCTTCTCCTCCTTCTTCATCTCATCTTCTTCTTCTTCCTCCTCCTCCTCCTCCTCCTCCTCCTCCTCCTCCTCCTCCTCCTCCTCCTCTTCTTCTTCTTCTTCTTCTTCTTACTTCCCTTATGCTACAGATGCTCTTTTTTACCATTTTGGTATTTGTGTTTATTTTTTTCTTGCCTATTGTAGTCTTGTTTATTTGATAGTTTGCTGCATTACTGAACTTGCTTTTTTGTCTTGTCTTTGTATGTTGTTTTTTATATTTAATTTTTTGTTTTGTATTTCCTGATTAATTTTGCATTATTTTTAAAATTCGTTCCCAAATAATAAAAAAAAATATTTATCAACTTACTCAAATATTTTGCCCTTACTTCTATACCTTTCAGTAGTCGTTCTTCTTTCCTAATATACATTACTTCATTTTTATCATTATTTATCGGAATTTTCCAAACTCTCACTCCAATTGTTTAAAGTTTTTCCCAAATTTGTTTTCCGTATCCGCCATTAAATCACGGTGATTTATGTCAACTGCATAAATCAGCGCCTGACACATTAATTTTAGATTACTGTTGTTTTATAATTTCTATTCTTATCATTACTGTTTTAATTATTTCATTAATTAAAATTAATTATAAGTAATAGTGGACTTAGATAGTTGTCACTGTAATTTAAATTATGACTGCAAAAATATATTTCGATGTACGAGGTGTGTTCAGAAAGTAACGAGAATTTTAATTTTTTGAACAAAATATTTATTTATTCTTCTACATTTATGTTGTCGCCTTCAAAATAGTCCCCATTGGAGATTATGCACTTGTGCCAGTGCTTCTTCCAATCCTTGAAACACTTCTCAAACTCGATCTTTGAGATAGCCTTTAGTTCTTTCAGCGATGCGCTTTTGATGTCATCTACGTCTGTAAAACGACGGCCCTTTAAGGTTCTCTTTATTTTTGGAAATAGGAAAAAGTCACACGGAGCCATGTATGGCAAATATGGAGGCTGGGGCATCGTTACAGTCCTGTTTTTGACCAAAAATTTACGAAAAAGCAATGAAGTGTGTGCTGGTGCATTATCGTGGTGCAAAAGCTATGAATTGTTTTTCGACAGATCTGGGCGTTTTTTTCGGATTGCTTCACGCAAACGGCGTTGAACTTGTAGGTAGTACTCCTTATTGACCGTTTCACCTGGTGGCAGGAATTCATGATGCACTATGCCATTAATATCGAAGAACACAGTGAGCATAACCTTCACGTTCGACCGCACTTGTTGAGCCTTTTTCGGTCTTGGCGAGCCAGAATGCCTCCACTGGGATGATTGAGCCTTAGTTTCGACGTCATATCCGTAAACTCATGTTTCGTCACCTGTTATAATACGTTTCAGTAATTCTACATCGTCGTTGACTTCATTTAGTGACTCCTGAGCAACTAGTGAAAATTCGCTGTTGTTTTTGTTCAAATTTCAACAATTTTGGAACGAATTTTGCTGCCACGCGTTTCATACACAAAACACTGGAAACAATGTCATGACATGATCCAATCGATATGCCATCATCAGCGACCTCTCTAATTGTGAATCGGCGATTGTTCATAACCATTTTTTTCACTTTTTCCACGTTCTCATCGTTTGTTGATGTGCTGGGGAGTCCAGGGCGTTCGTCATCTTCAACGTCTTCACGGCCTTCTTGGAAACGCTTATATAACTCGTAAACTTTTGCTTTAATCATAGCAGACTCACTATAGGCCTTTGTTAACATTTCATCTACTTTGTTACACTTTATTCCATTTTTTAAGCAAAATTTGATACAAATTCTTTGATCCATTTCTTTTAACAAACGAAAATCGCCGAGCTCATAAAAACACGTCTAACCTTAGTGGCTGTCACAGACAAAGTCAACAACGGAAACAGCTGAAAGTTTTATCATACTTCAAGGGCATGTATACCAACATAATAAAATAAAATGTTCGAGGACTCGATGGTTACAGGAACCGGAAGTGTCAGAATCTATGAATACAAAAGAAGAGCTTTATTTTTAGGCTGGAAAATTACAAAACTTTGAAAATTTGCTAAGTGTGACGGGAAATAATAGAAAGGCGATTTGAAAATATATTTTTATTTGGTAAGCCTGTCTTGTAAGAAGAAATATTTAGAAATACAAAATATACGATACTGAATTTTGATTTTTATTAAAAACAAATAGTGCAAATTGTTACAAAAACTATGTCACATTCAATTACTTCCCAAAAGGTCCGGTTGGAAAACATCGATAAAACAAATTGAAAATTGGCCTAATTTCACAAAATCGTTTTAACAGATTTTGCTCATAGCTCATAAATTTGATCATAACTCAGCGAAGAGAATTTGAAATGAAAAAAATATAGTTCGAGAAAAACTACGAAGGACAGGACTTTTTTCCAATTTACTCCCTATACGAGAACAAAATTTGCGTAAAACCTAACAAACCAGTTCTGAGAAGTTATCAGGTTTTTCGATAGCTTGTAGATTACCTCTGAGTAAGATTTGATCAAAATCGGAGTCGATTTTAAGAAAATCCAACTTTGAACTTTTTTGACAAAAAACAACTTGTTTTTTATAAAAATTAAAGAATGGTTCTTAGAGATTGGCAAAGTAAACCTACATACCAAATTTCATCAAAAATCGTCAATTAGTCTAGTCTTAAGCGATTTCTACAAATACAGAATATTAGATATTCATGAAATATTCACTGGTTTTAGAGGATCTGAAAACAAATCCATTTGTTGTTTTCATACTTTCTATAGTGAGTGAAAAACTTAAATCAATATGGCGGCTACGAGCGACGACTAAATTAATAATTCTAACGTCAACCTGCTAAAATCTTTTTACAAAATTTTCGTAAGTAATTAAATGAATGTTGATCTCAAATACTTTTATAAAAATGATATTTTAAACTTATAAATGTAAAACACTATTTTAAAAAAATGTAGACTACCTTGGAGTACTAATAGTTACAGTCTCGGATTATCAAATTTAAAGTTTTTGGTATTTGAGTACAACAAAACATCCAGTTTTAGAGTGAACACAACTTAGCTGTAACTACAATAACTGGACACGGTAATTACACAGATCTGCAGTGTAGTCTCGATAAATATGCTTGATATGTTGTTTCAGCACACTCTTGTCAGATTCATTTTAACTTCATTTTATTATACCACATATAACTATGAACAGTTTTAAATAGAACGTGGAGGAAGCGTAGTATTTGTTTCATTATTTTTGTTTATCTAACTAGACCCCAGCCCAGACCAATGTCGCTGCCAAAACAGACCCGCCTGACTGCTCGCGGATCATTAAGAGTTTTTATTAGCCGACTTGCAATTTGGTCCGCTCTATATCCTTCAAATTGTTTCGATTTATAAAACAGAACAAACGATGCACAAACTTTTGCACATAAATCCCAAACTAAACGGCATCCGCTATCACGTCGAATTGTAAAAAGTTTCTGTGTTTTTATTCGTGTTTGATTGTCTTGTAATACAGTAGGCCTACAGTTTGAAGTTATTGTTTTTACTTTCTAATATTACGAATTAGAAAGAAAGTTTTTATCGTAAAAAAATTAATTCTAAAGCTTTGACAGATCCAGTGAGTCTTTACTCGAAATGAGTTCATCAGATTTTTGGTCAAATAGTCAGATTCATATCTAAAGTTAGTGTAGGCATATGAATTTTGAAATAAAATATATTTTCTAGAATAATTTGGGGGAAAAATGAAAATTAACGCTTATACCATCTAATATCTAAATGTCCAATAAATGATCAAAATCTGGTGAAACGATTTTGAGAAACCGGGATGAATTTTTTGATAGGTATTTTTGACCAGGTAGCCCTTGCGAAATTACGCACTATGAAAGTTTTAAGTAAACACAACCTTTTGAATAAGAGTAGTTTTTGGAGTGAGGGCGGTAGTTGGAAGGAAGGGAAAACATGTTTAAAAAATAAATCGAAAAGCGAACGGTTAGGAATAATAATCACAAATTTAAGAGTCATTATAGTATTTACATTTCAATACAGATGATTGTTTTTTTTAAATAGAAATTTGTACAGGGCATTACAATACCTCTTTGTAAACTATATTTGATGTAAGAATGTAACCTTCTTGCACTTTTTTATTTCATTTTTTAAATGGATACAAACATGTTAGTTGATTTAGTTTGCCTTGAAAAGGCTATACACAATTTTCCGTAAATAAAGACGGCATTTGATAAACACAATCCTGCTCTTTGAAGTGTTTGTCCCTGCGACTGGTTAATAGCGATTGCAAACGCAATTTTGATAAGTCGAAAATTAATTTCGACCTGTCTTCGATTGTCTTCTAGTTAATCGAAAAGGCATGTTTGGATCAGATGGTGTTAAGTTTATACGTGGTATTACTACAGTTTTCCCGGTGTCAATCAACTGAGCATCAATTGTGAATTCATTTTGTTTAGTTATAACCATAAAAAACTGACAGGGGATTGTCAGTAGGGCCACATAACCTATAAGTTTAATGATTTTTAAATAAATATTGATACTGTTCTAAGCACGTTATGTAAAAAAGTGGCATTTGTAATGGGATTGTTTATTCATAATTAGCTTCGTAAACTATCAAAATATTGTCTGATTTGTGATGCCGCTCATGCGCTTCTATGAAGCCGTTTTGCCTATGTCAGTTAAAAGTATCTTTTATGTTAAAATTTCAAACAAACAGTAAGTTTTAGCGCAAAATCGTTTTGCAATGTCAGAAGCCGGTTAAAAAAAATCTTTCTAAAAATACCTCATTTATGCCTGTATGAATAGTATGTGCTGAGATAAAGGGATGTTTACTTGAGAAATAATATATATATATATATATATGATATGATATGATAGTTCCGGAAAAAATTCTGGGAATATATGAGTAAAAGGCGGCCTAATAAATAGCCTGTTTTATTTTAGTTCTTTAGTACACAATTTGAGTCTTTCTTTTAAATACAGATGTGAGATAGTTTGTGCAGTGTTTTAGCAATATTTGTTTTTGATAACATGTATCGTTAAGCTAACGGCATAAATCACTTTATTGAGAAAGCTGAGTACTACATTCTCTTTATTCTCTTTTATTGCCATCTTAGTTCCGAATTTATCCGCAAGATGAGTATGGAGATTAAATAAACAAATGTGAGAGCAGCACTTTACTAGCAAGCTACACAATTCATTGTCATTCTCAAACCTTTTAAATAACGACATTACATGTTTTTAGTTGATATATGTTACTAAAAATTATATGACATACATAGTATTTAAAATGAAATTTCTGAATGTTACTGTTGGCTAAAAAAAAACAATTATTTACCCAAACATAAGGAAGAAATAGACTAGGGCAATTAGCGGTTTAAATCTTTACGTCCTGTGTCTGAAACAAAAGTAGCATAGGCCTAATTATTTCGACCAGATTATTGCACCGATATGAATTGAAAATAATCGATAGTTGTTACTTCTTCTTTTTCCGTCCTTTATGCTACATAGTGTCCATAACAGATATTAAACTTAATTTTTCCGTCACACTTAAAACATTTTCGAAGGTTTAAAATTTTCTAACCTAAAAATCAAGCTAACTTAATATATATATATATATATATATATATATATATATATATATATATATATATATATATATATAGAGGCTACACAGAACTTTATAATATACAAATTCAATAACAAATATTTAAATTAAATTCTGTATATCTTGAACATTATTTATAAATAAGATTGTTGTTAATAAATATTTTTTGTAAATTATTAACAAACGCTATTAAAATACATGCCTAACCCAGCCATCACAACTATTTAGATATATTGATGTTTTACATTTGTATAGCCTATGAGTAAAATAAATTAAAAATTTTTCTTAATATCAGTCGTGTATAATTTCAATTTACCAATAAGATCAGTAATATAATCGGTTCAATACCAAACAAC
>CM040186.1:89009442-89059442 GCA_022606455.1 Callitettix versicolor
AACTACATTGTCAAATTTGACTGAAATGTAACTAAAAATTTATTCGCTACGAAGAAGTAAATATAGCAGTGATGCCCCTTCTGTGTTTTATAATTTAGACTCTCCCGCCTTGACTTGTCTGCTTTGGTTGAATCTGTTCTCCTATTCCTGTATTTTAAGTTTACGTTCATGACTTCATTTCTTCTTTGATCCTTATTTCACCAAATTCTGTTAAGTACATTTACGGGCACTTCGCGTTTAGTATTGAAAAACATATTTCTGTTTGGTAAAAACAGAAGATAATTAATTGTACTTGCAATTTCACTTGAAGTTTTTTTTCGATCACTAATAAAACATGTTGCTCCTAAGCCCCGCAGGGGGGTGCAGACTAGCTGTAACTATTGAGAGGATTTAGACGTCCTTCGCGGTACCCGAGTCTAACACACACTTACACTTACAACACTACACTTACGGCTTTAACACTTTACACTCACACTTACATTTACGGAGGCGATAATAACCTTATTGTACTTTTCACTTTAAAATAACAACAACAACAAAATTTAAGAGTAAATAAAGTTTAGCTTTATAATTCCGAATTGATAAGGAATTGTAAAAATAGGCTAATAGACATTGTTATTGTTTTCGCACCAGTAACTCCTACAATATTTGTACATTACAATTACAATTATTTTGTACATATACACAGTACATGTTTTTAGAGGTTTTAATTTTGTCTGACCTGTAAATAAATTAGGTTTATGTCCATAAAGTTATTAGAGAATTTGTTGCCGTTAGCCTAAACAACATTAATTTGTTTTAATGGCCTAATTGTCATAATATAATGTCTCGGTAATCCTCCCTGATATCTTCAGTACATTTCAGAATAGACCTGTTCTGTTACGTTGTAGGCCTATTTGTACATTTTGTCCTTCAGGCCTGTAGTTAGTGATGCCCTTGAAATTACAGTCTTTGAATACAAAACAATTTTATGCAATTTTCATGTCAGCTTGTCAATGTGATAGCAAACTTTCCTTATATACCTAAGAAGCAAGTACATAATATATTTGTGTTTTTATATAAAACGGGAAAATTAACTTTTTAAATGAACGGAGTCATATTGAATATTTTATAAAAAATAAAGTTTAGAGATAAAAGAGTATTTTTCATTTTTTACTTGAACGATTTTTTATAAATTTTGTATTGTGCACATGTTTGGAGTAAATTTCATAAAAATCCTTCAGATAATCAGAAATTTGAAGTGCAATAGCCTTCATTTTGCTTTCAATCTTAGCCTTATTTTTTCAGTCTTGCTCGTTGCCATTTCGAAATAAACCATTTTAAAAAGAAATTCTATGATTGGCAGCTAACTATTAAGCCTACCTATAAATCCAACAAAATTAGACTAATAGGCTATTTTTACTGGTAAGTCTAATTAATTATTTAATGATATGGTAAGTAATTATTTTAAGAATATAATAACTTATTGTATAATGATATACATTCAAAATTTTACTGTTTATTGAATAGAAGATTTCTTTTTTATTCTCACGTAAGTCTTAGCCTACTGTAACATTATCCTATAAAAAGTTCTGTGATTTTATCGTTAAAAATGTTAGATAGTACTGCAGTAGGCTGTAGATTAAATTGATTAGTTAGATTAGAATATTAATTTCAGAAGTATTCTAATAATTAACTGTAAGCATAACTCGATTTAAGAATTAAATGATTTAGGTATTTTTCTTTTAGTATAATTTTTATTTTTACACGTTTAGATAACTTGAGGAGATACTTATTAATTCCAGTTTTTTCGTTCCAGAATTTGTGTACCAAGATTCTGCATATAGGCCTAATAGAATTTTATTTAAGTTATTTATTTTACTTGGGCCTAGATTAAGCATAATTATTTTTTTCAATTTGAAAATTTCCATAGTTTTTATACTATTATATACTATAGTATTTTAAAGATATTGTTTTATAAAACAGTTGCAAAATAATAAAATTAGACCTGCACGTATCAATGCATTGAAATGCAATTAGTGTTTATTTATTAATTTAATCTAGTTCGGCTTATTAAATAACTGCTCTTGTTAATTAAAATCTTTTTTTTTATTATTATTCTTTTTTTTTAAACGAGCATTTACAAGTTTTGATATTTTATTAATGTATCTAAAAATAGTCGTTTTGCGCGTAGGTCGGCCACGCAAAATCATTTCCCCCACTACCAGTGTGAATCATGATTTTATTTCAGTGGTCTGCGCCGATCTGATCAGACGAGACGAGACGGTAACTGTTTGACAGATTACAAGGTGTCTGTTGTAAACAAAAGTGCATAACATAACCTTGTTTGTGTGAAGTTTGCTTTAAAAAACTATTAAAAATGGCCGTAGAAATAAATGATATTTCGAAAATGGAAGTAAAGAATGTCGTAACTGGAGAGGTGAGTTCTATAAATTTATTACCCGTTATTTTATACACGTATTAAATTACGAGTGCTTTAAGTTAGGTTTGTTGTTTAAGTTAGGTATATTGTTGTCGTTTTCCATCGTATGTAGTAATTAAAATCTTGATTTCTTGTAGAGTTTGTGTAAAACAAGTATTTAAAATAATTTTGATTGCCGATGATATTTAATTCAGCCATTTAGTAACTTATAAATAAATAATTAATTATAAAAATGTCACAATCTATTTAAAACATTTTCAAAAAATTCCGCATTTAGGTACATTAAAATACATATTTTCCTACAACATATGTCTATAAATAATGTGTGTCAAAATATACTATATTGAAGGGATACAATTACTTTTTACACAGATTCTTACGAGATGGGCATGTCTGTAACAGGTTAGGTAAGGTAAGTATAGTAGTAGCTTATTTTTTAAAATTTGCTTAGGTATATTACTAGGCAAAAATTGCTATTATGATAAGTAGTAATTACACAACAATAAATTGTAATAGTTCATTCCTATGATAGAGTGGTTTACAGGTTAGTACACGCTGTGGAAGTTGTAAAGTTATCATAGTAAGTGATAGTTGTTTTTTAATAATTTTCATGACAGTAGCCTACTCTTATAACATACAAGACCTACCTTGTTAAAGTCTGGATAGTATTTTAGCAATATTTCAAAGAGAACATCATATAAGTAGATCACATATACTGATTTTAATATTATAGTTTTTACAGGCATTGTCCTGATCATTCATGAGATGTAACCAGCATAGTTTATGAGTAAAATATCAAAAAGTATTTAATTAGACATAATAATTTTATAACTAACCTTTATAATAAAATTGTTTTCTTTAACTGTTATAATACTTGTTTGAATACTACTTGGATCCCAATACAAAGGATGAAATAGAAGTTTTGTATCATATAAAATTTTGTATTTACTGTAACCACAGTGCCTTGTAATGGTTCATCTGAGTTGCCCTCTACACAGGGTTTCTACTGTTCTTCTAGAGGAACCTCTTTCAATAGATGTCCCTGGCTGACAGCCCTCATCCAGTCTTGGAATATGACTTTCCATGAGCTCTGTTGTTGCAGCAAAGTTTTTTCTTTTGCCTCAGCCTCCAAGGTACTCCTATCAAATTTTATCCTCTTAGTTTTTGAGAAACTTGCATAGTCAGTGACTCACAAGCTTTGTACTATGAGGGTTGAGTTTCTCATCTCAGGTTTGATTCTGGAAGCTCTTTTGTTTCTAGGTTAAATTTGAAGCCTTTTTTTGTTTAATGTACATGCTCTATGCCAGTTAGGCTAATGAGGACAAGGGGATTAGCATTACAGAAAGCTTACAGCAATAACAAAAGTCCTGAGGTGTGCAGTTCAGAGTTATAGCAGGCTGACCTGTGTCTTAGCCATCTTGAGTCCTAAAATTTGAAGCCACTTTGTTACTGCCCTCTCTCTTCTTAGTTTGCACTTTTACACTTTCATAGATATTTATAGAGTCTTATTGATTTCGAGATTCTTGCACCATTTCTTACTTCTTCCATCTCAGATTGAGTAGGTCCATCTAGTGTCCCATGTGATTCTCCTCACAGTCTGCTGTAATTCACTGCTTGTGGGTTTCACAGGGTTAAACCTTTTTCCTCCCTCAATTTTCCCCCAGATTCCTCCCTCAAAAGAAGCTAGGAAAATTAAAATTCCACCAATATAGAGCTTTGCATGCATAGATACTTAAGTCTAGATTGAAACTGGTATCTAAAGTTTGCATACTTAAAGCTAAGCTTCCCCGTTAGCTATATGCCTTCAATGTACACTGTTCAATCTTGGCTTAGGATATGGATAGGAATAGGGAAGGATGTTAGGAAGTGGTAAGGCTACTGCAACTGCATTCCTAGTAAATATCAACACAATATTAAAAACGTATGGTAAATGTATGGTACTTATTTAGGTATCTCTTTTTTATTGCATGAAACTTAACATATTTTAATTTCTATTAAAACTTATTAAAAAAATAGTGAAATATAATTTAAAATAAAACTGTTCAATGTGTTCTTCCTTTATGGTTTCCTATGACTTAATTTAACCTGCACCAAGTCTTTTACAAAAGAAACTCTATGTAGCCATCTCTTCATTCTATTATACTGATGAAAGATCAAATTTTGTCCTGCCTTAAAAATTCAGGATATTGAGTAACATTTTTTTGTTATAGTTGATTCCAGGCTTAACACATTTCATGATAGTGTCCAAATTTGTTCTGCATATTCAACTGATTTATCAAACTGAGTGTAAACTAAATAACACTGCATGAGTTTTTAGAATGTTTTATTATTTTTGTTACTTATAAAGACATCTGCTGAACACTTTCCAATAGATTTCATTCCTCAAAATTCATATTGATCATCATGTAGTTTACCAGAGTGTGTATTTAGCTTAAGTTCCTAATTCCCTTTTATCTAAATTCAACCCCCCAGGGGGATGCAGACTAGCTGCACCTATTGAAAGGATTTAGACATCCCTTGCAGTACCTGAGTCTAATACACACTTTAACACTTTACACTCACACTTACATTTAGGGAGGGATGAAATAGACTCAATGTGCTTTTCATCTAAAAAAATCTAAATTTAATCTAAGATAACAGAAAAAAGTGTTCTTGTATGTATCTTTGTCTATGGAGTAACAGGTGCTAGGAGATTAATGATGAAGATAGTCTACAAAGTTTTTGTAATAACTGAGTTGTGAAATAACTTTTAGAGATAGATCATAAACATCACTTAAAGAGTCTAAGCCTTAAAGTAATATTTCCCAGAATAAAAAAGTATTTTTTATTAAGACCTATAAACTAATTTCTTAACTTTGCTTCAAATTCCATTACATCTAGAGTTTCTTTGTAAGTTTTATCAGAAAATACTATTGAGCAATATAATTTATTTTCAAATAAAGCATACTATAGTCAGTGTTGTCTTCATAAATTTATATATAAAAATGTATCATTCTGTAATAATAAACTTCATATTGAATGCTTTTTATTTGCATATCTAGGAATTTATAAGGGTGTAATTAATTGTAATTAATTTTCAAGTAATGTGGCAGCGTTTTTACCCCTCCAAGTCATTTATGTATTTCATTTCCTATATTAGTGTAATATACAATCTTTGAAAAAAAATACTAATTACAACTATCATTTTATTAAATAAACTAAATAGTGTAATATAATAAAATCTAGCATAATTTTGTGTGTGTTTTTTTTTTTAGTGTGAGACATTAGAATCTCTATGGAAAGATAAGACATGTGTAATTTTGTTCCTTCGTCGCTGGGGTTGCATGTACTGCCGACTTTGGGCCAAAGAAGTCAGTCAGATTGCACAAACTTTACGAGACAATAAGATTCGTCTCATTGGTATTGGCCCTGAAGAAATTGGAGTGAAAGAATTTCAAGAAGACAAATATTTAGATGGTGGTAAGATATTTATAGACTATTTTGTTTCATATAATTTTTTACCTTTCTTATACATCTTTGATTCAGTTTTGATTATTCCTTCTTAAATAGACAACATTAATAAATTTAATAATTATTCAGATTAATAGAAATTTTCTAACTGTATCACTCAAAGCTGCATTTAAAATTTGTATACAATCCTGAAACAATTGTAATAAACGTAACATCAAAGGAATTATGAAAATTGGCTGTTTTATAAACACAATTTATGTTTTTATAAACTGAGTAACAGTTGACAATGTAGTGACTTTTTATTTATTTACCCTACGCTCCAGATTATATTTTTAAAAAAACATATTTTCATAAAAAATAAATTTGTTTTGAAATTTATAAAAATCTTGATGGTGTATATGAGAAAAGTAAATAAATGAAGGAATATAATCACCTTTTTTGGTGTAAAATTATTCTTACAATGCAGTAAACTGTAATAAATTACAGAATGAATAGTTACAAAAAAACTGTAATAATAAATATACTGTATATTTTAACATAAATTATTAATATTTTATTATATATTTAAGAAATCTGTTATTTTTGTTTGTTATGAGGAGCTATATTAAGGCAGTGTCCACTAACAGTTTGCACATGTGCTTCCTGTTGCGTGCTTTCTTCCGTCAAACCTGTCATATTATGCTTCCGTAATCATCTGGCATGTGTGAGGAGCACAACTCAGATTGATATTTTTGGAAGATATGCTTGGAAGCATTAAAGTATATTTGCTGGTTGATCTAAACGGATTTTTATATTATGTAGGCATGATAATGGAATGACACTTTTGTATAATAAGATATGTCATTATTACTGCAATAGTTTGTGCAAATTTCCATTGTAAGTATAGTAAGGTCAACCATTCTTGGCATTTGCGGTTTACGCTTGAGCCTAGGTTTGAGGCTACAACAAAGTGTAGTAGTATCTTTCTAGAGGTTACAGTCATGCACAGAAGTCTATTTTATGAATACTTGTGCTTTGTTTCATTTGTGGATAGGGTAAAAATAAGATTTTACAATGTTTTCCCAAGTGCCAAGAACAAATAACCCTTCTATAAAATACTAGACTCAGAACTGCGATATTAACATTTGTAATTTTGGGGTTACTTGTTTTAAACATTATACCAAAATTTCTTTTAAAAATACTTTGACTAATTTTATCAGTTTATCAGTTAGCTTTATCCATTTTTTAAATAATATTTTATCTTAAGATTTTTGAACATTTTAAGCAGGATATATACAATGTTTTTCTTCATTACCAAGAAATTGTAGAAATTAACTAATTTTGCATCAATGAAATGCACTTACTATATTTTGATTTGTTTGATTGGCAAAACCAAGGTTTCCCATAAAAGTCAAAGAAAATTTAACAAGTTCAATATTTTCAATGCTTAACGTCTTATACTGTTGTGATCTTTTTATTCTATTCACACATGAATAATACTCTTCCTATTGAGCTTATTCAACAAAAAATAAACAATCATACCAGTTTGGCAAGTACAGACCTTGAGTTAGGTGATTGCTGTTCTTTTGAGTTGTGAAAAAACTGTTATAAAAAAGTCATAAAATTAAATGTATTAATTTAATTAGCAGAGATTTAAAGTGCTGTACAGTAAGTTTTGTACAGTAAGACTTGTAATTAACAGTAACTTCTGTAAGACTTTTAATTAATACTAACTTTTACAAGACTAGTAATTACGTTTAAACTGAAAATTGTTGTTGACTGGCAAAATAAATATAGTAGTGAATTACTTTGAGAGTCTTTCATCTGTTGAAGTTGCAGTAGTGTCTTAACATCTGTGGACAAGTAAAATCAAAACTAGTGTTAATTGTCATTCTAAGATGCTTCTGATGAAATTTTGTAAGTGCCTTCAGTTCTTGAGCTGCAGAAAGTTTTAGTTTTCGTAATTGTGCCCAGTATTAATTTGTTTTATTTTGTGTGATTAAATAATGTTTGTTATCGTAATTGTAAAGTTAAATAATTAGGCTACTGAATCAGAGATTTGTAAGTTAGCAAACAAGTGAGCATTCTTTTCATTTGAATGTCATGAAATTCAAACTCTATTACTCTATTAAGTAGTATGTACACATCCTAATCAATAATTTATTGGCTGGGACATTTCTAATATCCAGTATCCTTAGCTAAGTTGAACATTGCATTTTAGAACTCAAATCGCAAGCAGGAAACACTTGTTTAATCTGTTTTTTTATAATACCACATTATTTATGATTTTTGATCATTGACTAAGAAAAGGAATATATTTTGTTTAATTTGCTCATTGATATTTACATCAAATATCACTTTCAAATATCAATTTTATATTGAATATTTACAGTGCTCATTGAATATTTATATCCTTCACAGTATTCATGATTTCCCTTGTCTAAATTTAGATGTAAATATTTTTATTTTAATTGAAGCTTAAAAGGTTCTAAGTAAGAAAAAATTTTCAGAATTTAAATTTTTGCTTTATAGGAAAAAACCCAAAACACATATACGGTAATGTACTCGGTTAGTCATATGTGTGGGGACACCCCAACAACTTTTTAATGAATTATTGGAGAAAAAAAACGAAACTTAAAAAGTGCTTATAAGACATGCAAGGTGTGGCTATTAAATAACGAGACTGACATAAAAAATTTTATGTTCATTTTATATATAATTACTTATTATCACCTTCAATATACACCCCTTCTCTATCCCTACAACGCTCTATGCGAATTTTCCATTGTTGGAAACAGTGCTGGAAGTCATCTTCTGTCAACTCCTTCAGGACTCTTGCCGCTTTCACTTTTACAGCTTCCACGAACTCAAATCTCGTCCCTTTTAATGCAGATTTCACCTAAGGAAACAAATAGAAGTCACATGGTGCAAGATCTGGTGTGTAAGATGGATGTTCTAACACTGGGATGCTGTACTTGGCCAGGAACCTCTTGACAGAACGCGGAATGAGCTGGCGCATTTGTCTTGTAGAAAACCCATGATTTGTCCTTCCACATTTCGGATCGTTTTTTCTTTACTCTTTCACGTAGTTTACCAAGTACCTCAAGGTAGTAATATTGATTAATTGTTTGACCTTCAGGAACCCAGTGAAGGTAGTCAATCCCATGAATATTGAAAAAAAAACAATCATCATTGCTTTAAATTTTGACTTGCTGATTCTTGCTTTTTTTGGCTCTCGGTGAAGTTGGGGTCTTCCAAAGCATGGATTGGCGCTTTGTTTCCGGATCATACGTAAAAAACCATCACATGTTATTATTCTTTCCAATAAATTTGGATCATTTTCAATGGCATCTAAAGTGTCAGTACAAACATTTTTGCGAGCTGCTTATTGTTCAAATGTGAGAATTTTTGGCACCATTATGGCACACACTTTTCGCATGTTCAAATTGTCATGTACAATTTGCCAAACAAATTCTTTATCAATGCATACAGTTTCACCAATTGCACAAATACTTAATTGACGGTCAGACCGAATCAAATTAACAACTTTTTTGACATTGTTATCTGTTTTTGACGTTGAAGGGCGACCTGGCCGCGAATCATCTTCAACGTCTTGTCAGCCATCTTGAAAACGCTTAAACCATTCAAAAACACATGCCCGCGATAACATTCACTGCCATACACTTCTTTCAGTAAATTATAAGTTTCAGTAGTGGTTTTTCCAAGTTTGAAGTGAAATTTAACAACAATTCGTTTCTCTATTATTACACTAACTATTTTTTCCAGTAAAACAAAATAACACTAACGGAAATGAAGGTTATGACTAAATGATGTTGGTTACACAAACGAGACTAACTGCATTCTGAAGAGAAAGCTTCACACTAATCAGCTCTCGGTCAATGGCGATTGGCGCACTTGTTCTGCCTCAGCGTCAGTCTCGTTATTTAATAGCCACACCTCGTAAAAGTGTACTTTTTAGTGCATGGGGCAAGTTGCCACCAAAACTGGAGATTTTGAAGACAGCTAAGAAATTTTAAAACACCCTAACAAGTGACACCTAATGTTAAAGCTATTATTAAAAGAAATAGAATAGGTTAAACTGAGGTATCTGTCTCAAACTTATCAAAAATGGTTTTACAATTGAAAAAAATTCAGGAAAAACTAAAAATGAACTTTGTGTATTTTAATGTGCAAATAATCTGTGACCAGATTAAGTAAATTGAGCCCTGAAATATTGTCAGTGGTTGAGAATTATTATCAGTTTCTGACTAATATTGACCAAAGTTGAACAATTTTTGTCTATAATTATAGTGGAATTAAGTGAGCATAAGCATATTATAAAGCATGTCACCATGCTTTCCTAATCCAAGCATCATGATGCTTGGCTGTGATGATGAAATTTGATCTTATTATGAGGTGAGCGTGTGTTATGAAAAGTTATTCTGGTCATTAAAATACATTTATAATTTAAGTTCTTGAATTAATATTTTGTTTATCCAAAGTAATATAAAGATTTTAGAATTAGTTAATTGGCCACCATTTTGGATAGGACTGAGATAGAGATAGATGTCTAGTTTGTGCTATTATTTTTCTTTTAAGACCTCTAAAATGAAGTGTCATTTGTTAGGGGTTTACATTTAAAATTTACGAGTTGCAACAATATCTTCAATTTGAGGCAGAAAGAATGTTGCTCCAAACACTAAATGGTATACTTTTAAAATTTTCATAAGTGGTTTTCTTGCACTAGTTGGGCCTAAACTAACAAGTTATTGTGAGCCCTGTACATTTGACTAACACAGTATTAAACATCCTAATGAAGAAGAAAATAAGTAGTTAAAGTAAATATTTTTTAGATTAATGTTAATTATTATCTCTGCAAATAATCACTTAGTTATGTAGTTTTTGTGTCACTGTGTTACTTACCTTTTGAATAAAGGTGCAGTGAATTTGCAAACCTTTTAAAATATGAAATTTTAAGGATTCAGTTTCTCAAAACTGGTTTAAGAGATTTTGAACAAAATTTAATCATATATGTTTTCATGTTTAGTGATTGATGTTGTTTAGGATTCATGTTTTGTTAAATATGCTTGTTTTTACTAAAAATGTGTACACTAACAACACTTGTAACATAGTTGTTTTGATTCCTCACGTTCAGTTACAATTGAAGCAAAATGCTGGTTTTGTACAATTGGGTTTTAGATTTTCTCCATTGCTGTTAGTTTCGGAACTGGGATTTTCAAGGAGTTAATGAATAATCCATACTAGTTTGACCACTGAACATTTAACCAGTTTTAATAAAAACTGTTAGCTATTTTAAAAAATACATTTTATTATGGCAGCTAGTTTTAATTTTGATGATAATTCCAAAAGCTGCATGTGAGAAATGTGGAGAAACCAGTTTAAGAAATTGTCAAATTCTAAAAATTTATTGGATTTTTCTAATTTAATTTATTTATTATGTTAATTTATTGGTAAAAAAGTTGCAGTTTAAAAAAAATGTTGAATAGCTTTTAATTTAAAATTTTTAAGGAGATAATAACAGGAAGAAGCAGTGAAATTGTATGCTTTTAAAAATTGAATAATTTTGTTGTATTTTAAAGATACACAACGCTTTGTATTGCTCCCAGCTGCCTCAGTGGCCTAGTTGATAGCGTATTAGGTTTTCACCCCGAGGACCCGGGTTCGATTCCTGGCCAGGGCTTGGCATTTTCATACGCTATAAATTATCCCATCATCTGCATTAGCCCAAGTGTGCACAATAGTCAGACGTTAAACATAAAAAAAAAATTTGTATTGCTTCCTTCAACATTTCTGTCTTCACAGTTTTGACTTCTTGACTATTCTTTTTCATACTGCATGCTTTATTCACATACACTTCTGTTATAAGGTATCCTCACAAAAAAATCAATAGATCGGGTGATTGTTGGGGCAGGAAACATTGCTGAGCCAAATTGTAAAATGAAATAACGGGAACTTTTGTCAAACTACTTTCATCGATGTTCTGCTGTGTGAGCTGTGGCTGTATCCTATTGGATCCTAAAAAAATTTTTGAAAATAATAAATACAATTAAGAATTAATATAGCATAAATAAATTTAAGTTAGTAATTAATGTTCACTTAATTGTGTTTCAGATATATATGTTGATATAAATAAGAAAGTATACTCCAAGTTGAACTTTAAGAGATATAACTACTTCAGTATTTTGTGGTACATCGTGAGTAAGGAAGGTCGAAGTGCTTACAACAAGGTAAATTTCTACTTACTTTGTTCCAGTGTTACAGATAAATGTGACTGTGGAATACTTCTTGTTCAGTGAGTTATGAGCGTGGCCAGAATTACATTTATTACCTGGGGAGGCAAGCTTTGCCACTGTCATACCCCCTCCTCCAGAAGTTCCAGACTTACCAATACAGTATCATATTTCACTGTAAATACTGATTAATAAATTAAAAAATTAAATATGAAAGTATTGAAAAATTCAGTAAATTTAAATTGAAAAAATAAAATTGTATTATTCTAAATTTGTTTAATATGTTTATATTTAGTATTAATAAATACATTGCTTAAAAATAAGTACAATTATCCCTTGAAGTTATACAGTTATATGCTGTAACACTCCGGTTATATGCTGTAACACTCCGGTTATATGCTGTAACACTCCGGTTATATGCTGTAACACTCCGTCTGAGATACGCTGTTCATATTTTTTGTTTTGCTTTGTTGATCAGCTTTATTGGCACTGGTGCATCAGCACTATGAGCCTACCAATATTTAGTTCAGAGATTATATATGGACTGGAGACACTGTGATTAGAAATGATCAGTAAAACACAGATCAGTCTGTTCCATCAGGCTGTCATTGCATGTTGAATATCTAATCTTCATATCTATGTTTGTTGATTTAACCTTGTCTTGAAAATCTTAAAGGTTTTTTTTAAAGTATAATAATAATCCTAATATTTTGTTATCAAAAATAGAGTTTTAAACTTTCTTTCTTTAAATTGTGGTGTATAATTAATTTTGAATTTTAACTTATTTTAGTGATAACAGTATTAAGCAAGTAGTTTGTTTTTTTTTAAATGTCATCATATTTTATCCACAAAATTTCCTGTATTTTTTAAATTTTCTGTATGTTGTACAGTTCAGTTAGTGTGGTTTCATTTAGAACACACAAAAGAATAAAGAATAACGTTAAAAGGACATTTTTAGACTTGTGAAATATATTTCACACATGCCTCCCTCTTTCCCCTCGTTCTGGTCCTGGTTACTCAGTGCAGTGTATCCTAATTATTTTATTGAGAATATTTTCAATTTAGTAAATTACAAAATTTAACAAAAATATTTGTGAAAAAGTAAATAAGTAACATTAATTTATATTATAGCTTTTTAATCATATTACTTGTATATTTGAAAAATGTATATCTAAAAGTGTATTTAGCTAAATATTTATATTTAGCCTATTATTAAAAGCAAATGAGCTTTATAGGATTAGTTATATGAACACTTATGAAAAAAATAAATAAATAGGGGTTCCTTATTTTATATACATTGCTTGTATCAACAGTAACTATACTTTGGGGTTTAACACCTATTTCAACCACTTACAAATTAAGTGATGGTATTCTAATATATTAAAGTAATATTCAAAGGTGATGTTCTTCACATTAAGAGTCCATGAACCCTGTCGGCCATATTGAATCTGTTCACTATAAGTCTAATGTTAATTAACTTTACAGGTTACTCCGCTAAAGATGTATCATTTTAAAGGTCTTGTTTGTAGGAATGTGGTCTGCTGTTTACATTTTGTATAATTTTTTGGCTTTTAAAGACATAGCAGTGTTATAAACAAAAATTATATACAAAATGCAAAAATGGACCACATTCCCCCATGTACACCTATGTATAATATACCACATTCCCCACATACAAGGCCTTTAAAGTAAGATATCAAACATAATATCTTAGCAAGTAGCAGTATATCTGAACTTGTTAAATTAATATTAGTGTTATAGTGAACAGGTTAAATATGACTAACAGAGTCCACAGACTCTTTAGTTTCCTTTCTTTAATGTGAAATAACTTGTTTTAGGAGTTGAATTACTACTTTACTTCTTTTAGGAGAAGTATTTACAAATTTAAAACACAATTTCTTTTTAATTACCCACTAAGTGGCCATTTTCAGCTTTGTTTATCAATGGTGGATCTAGAATTTGTGTACAAAAAATAAATATCAATACTGTATTGAGGACGTGTATAACTTGTGAAGAAAGAAGCAGCAATATGAATTTTGAGGTTATCTTAGGTAAAAAATATCTATTTTTTTATGCCAAACCTATCATAATTTATCAGGAAAAATTATTGCAACATCCTTTTATATTTATTTTGACCTTGGAGTATTGTTTCAAGGTTTTAGAAATAGGCTTTTATGGTTAATGGACATAATTGGATCATGTTGTTAATTTATTTGTTGATATTTTTCAAAATATATATAATGAGTACACTAAATTAAAAATATAATATATTTATTGACTATGTAAAAGAAACTAAAAGCAATAGAACGGTTAGATAACGGCAGATCAGTGAAATTCTTGGGTTCGGATTTCAAGGTTGGAATAACAACAGATCTTTTAAGGACTGGCACAGAAATATAGAAGCTATTTATGATTATTACACACAAATTGAATTGAAATTAATATTATTAATTATAGCATTTGTATAACTTTTACTATAGTGTTTAGACTGTTTTGCTTTTTTGTTATCTGAGGGGTTTTTTCCATGGATGTTGAGCAACTCTTAATATGAAAACAGGCATAATTAGTTTTTAAGATTGTAATACCTGGAAAACACATTAACAAAGAGATACAGTCTATGAAAAGACAATACAGTACTAGAATTTGACAGTATACTTCTGAAAATAACTTACATATTTTCTGCGGTCATGTAATTACTTTGTTATAAAAACGATAGTGCTTTTATGTGCAGTTGTTTTTTTTGAAATTCAGAAATTAATTAATTCTTTTGAGTTTAAATTTCTGATATTAAATTTTGTTCAGGGCAAAGCTTCACACCTCAAGTGGAATTTACAAGGTGATGGTTTACAAAATGGTGGTGCCTTAATTGTAGAGCAAGGAGGAAAACTTCTTCATAGTTTCCGACAGGAAGGAGCTGCTGACCATTTACCCAATGAGAAAATATTAGAAGTTCTTGATTTAGTATCTGAAATTAAAGTAAAAGACGACATTTTGGATGGATCAAGGGAAAGTTCACCTGGTGATATTTGAAAATTTTGTTAAACGTTTTTTTATCATGGCCAATACTAATAATTATAATAACAAATTGTGAATTTGTTTTTATTAACAGTTAATTTTGTATACTATGGCCATGAATTATTATTTTCTAACTTTAATTATAAATATTCTGTGATTCTACTGTATTTACTTTGCTCAAATATTAATACTCTTTATATATTATAAATTTTGTTATATATAACTAATTAATTATGCATTTAATGTATGTTTTAAACTAAAATACATATTTTTTAACATTTTTTAACTAAATTTATGTGTTTCAATAGATAAACCTAAATCTGATTTCATGCATTTGCTTCTACATACTTGCTTTGATGTCATCAACAACTGCACTCCAACACACTATGTTACAAGATATAAAATAATAAGCTGAAATGGTTATAAAAGGAGAAGAGTTTATAATTAAAAAGAAAATAGGATTTTATGTATAAGAAACTTTCCTAAATACTTCTCAAAACTGGTTATAAACAAAAAACTTACATTCCAATAATACCTCAAAGAAGAATATAATAGAAACAAGTAAACAACTTGTATTATATTTTATACAATGTAAAAGAAATTGATATATTAACAGTGTAAAAAAGTATGACATGAAACAAAAAAGTAGTTCAGTAATAACTGAAAAAAAATCTGATTTTGCCAGACCAATTTTACCTTGCTGTGGCAAGTAAGGTGTACGATTTAGGAATAGGAATGTTTAACGATTTAGGAATGTTTAATAAATAAGCACCAACATTCTAGAAAGTTTTATATATAAATATGATTGCTCAGTTTATTGAATAATTACTGTATTATTCAATAAGAGTGGTAAACTGTATTAATATAAGCGCGGCACACAGCTGTCTCACAAACGTGCTGGAAGCAAATTTCAAAGAGTATATATATAATACACAAAATTCTTACTTCTTTTGTCATCAACTAAAACTTATTTTATTATAAGAAAAAAAGTTATATAAAATGGTTATTTAAACTAATTTAAAGAAAATTTTAATTTTGAAATTGTTCCTTGGGAACAGTTCAGCCTAAAGGTGACATGTCAGTGTGCTTCCCAAATTTTATTTTTTGACTAACAAGCTTAAAGGGTCTATCTAAGTTTGAACAAGTATTACACAAAGTTTTAAAATATTAAGTTTAAACACAGCAGTTACTACAAGATTTTTCACTTTCCTGCGACATGAGAAAATCGCTTTTGAATTAAATGGCGAGGTTGTTCTAAGCACTGTATTTTTAATGTGTTATACTTTCTAGAGAGAAATTTCTGGAATTATGTTAGCCTAGATTTTCACGAGTAAATCTTGTAAATAGGTTTGGTTATCGCATTACGATTTTCTTATGCTGCCAGGATTATTTGTCAGTATACTCTGCAAACTGCCAAAATACACCAAATGCAGTACATATGTTCACTTTAATTAAACTGATAGTTTTAAATGAGTTTGATTTATCAGATATAACTATTATGAAAATATTTTTGAAATGAAGTAAAGTATTCAAGTTTTGCTACAATTTTTTTTTATATTTATGTTTCAATATGTACTTGTTCAAACATTAGGTTTTTTTAAAGTTTTATGCAAATTTAGGCAAGCTGGTTTTTTTATATGACTGAAAAAAACTCTACATAATTGTGCCAGAAATACAAAGGTTATTGTTTATAAATTGTATTGAATACAGAAATGTTTACAACTAATCTTACCTGGTAATGCTGTACCTAACCCATCCTGCTATAAATCATATTTCACAAACTTATGCTACTGCAACTGGACAACACAACTTGTGCCATTATACACACAAATGTAAGAGAGTTCTAGTACAATATATCAATGGTTCTAGTAAGAAAAAAACATCTGTCCAAACTGGTATGTTGTCCAAGTTTTGGGAAGGGGAATGTGTTCCAATAGTTGTGTGCTGTAATAGTGGTTACCGGTTGGGACAGTTTGAAGCGGCGCTACACCTTTATTAGAAATATAAAGTTTAGATGCTACAATAAAGGAAAGAAGTTGCTCCCCTCTCTCGTTTGTGTTGCTGCTCCTTCACACTGTGTGTTGTGTGACGTGCATTTATCCATAGCTCAACATCCCCATCATTAAAGTGCTCCACCACCCTCTGAAAGATGGTAGGTTATAAGCTATCCATGTACTGGTGTAGGAAGTATGCAGAAGTCAGTACAACCTTTTGGTTCTTATATCCCACACGTAATTCAGTACTGATTACTGTATAATCTCTGGAACGTAAAAAAGACAACATTAGTATGTCAATATTATTCCTAAAAACTATACAGGTCCTTAACCTAGTGGCTGATTTGTCATAAACCAACTTATCTCTGCTTACAGCCAGTTCTGGTATTCTGCCTCCATCACCCAATTTGTTTAATTTCATTTTAAGGTCCCAAAAATAGCTAGGGGAGAAGGGGTTCACCCATACAGAGCCCCTCATGTTTAGGTAAGACTACATTGAAACTGGAGATTGTGGTATCCAGAGTTCGCATACTAGAACCTAAGCTTCCTCTTAGCCATGCAGCCCTTGGTGTATACTGTTCCTTGGCTTGGGATGGGTGTGTGTGTTACACTTTAGTCGTATTGATACAGATCCTCTTTACACGCCAGTATCAATCTGTTTCCACCCTGCACAGTGTGGACGCACATAAGTCCACTCTTGAGTTTGCACATGTCTCCCATTCCACTGATCCTCTAAAACAGGGGTCTCCAAACATTCCAGCCTTAGGGCCATACTGATTACTCCAGTAAGTTCCGAACGCCAAAACCATATTATCATTGTTGCCGGTGGTAAAAAGTGAAATAGTCCACTAATGAAAAAAAAGTCCGAAAAAGTACGCAACGTTTAAAAAAGGCTGCAAATCGAACTAAAGTCCGCAAAATGGCAACATTGCATATTATTAATTTTCCTGTCATTATCTGTAATTTCTAGATTAGTCGTAGAGTATGAGCCATGAGGATAACGTGACACGACATCTGGTGGAGACAAGCAGAAATAGGTAGTACCTTCTATCGCTAACAGATGGCGCTAATAGCACGTACAGAATAATCTTGTTGGTTCGAGAAAGTTCTGGTGTCTTCCACTCACTTCTAGATGGCAGTAATTGGAATATATAAGAAGGCTAGTGGCGCAACTACAAGTCAGTTCCTATGACACTGTTGTGAAATAAAATAGTGCGTACCTCCTTAAAACGTGTTTGTGCGTGTTTAAGTTTAAGACATCTTTGTAACAGTATTTTGATTTGAATTGTTGCTTTTGTGTGTGATTTAGTAGTATGGAAAAGAAGCGAAAAATTGATAGTGAATGCAGAAAATTCAAAGATCAGTGGAACATTCAGTATTTCGTATTGAGTCCAGTAACAAGGCGCTATGTTTGATTTGCAATGAAAGCATAGCCGTTCTCAAAGAATATAACATTAAATGTTATTATGAAACAAAACATTTTCAAAATTACTCAAAATATACAGGAAGTTTGCGGACAGAAAAATTCGAAGCTATGAAGCGCGGATTGAAATCGCAGCAATCTTCATTTACAAAACTCAAAACTGAACAAGAGGCTGCAACTCGTGCCAGCTTTTGTGTGGCTCTTGAAATTGCAAAACGTGGAATTTACCGATGGAGAAATGATCAAAGAATGCATAATTGCAGTAGCCGAAGAAATGTGCCCTGAAAAGGTAAATTTATTAAAAACTGTCAGTATGTCAGCAAACACTGTGGCTCGAAGGGTAGAAAACATCGCTGAAAATATATCCTCTCAACTGTTCGACAAAAATGGACATGTTGAGTGGTTTTCTTTGGCCTTGGATGAGTCAACGGATGTGTCACATACTGCTCAGGTGTTGATTTATATTCGAGGAGTAGATAAAAGCTATGAAGTGCATGAAGAACTTCTTGATATGTATAGTATTCATGGCACAACTACTGGTACAGATATTTTTAAAGGAGTTGAAATGGCCATTAATCAAAAGAACCTTCGATGGAAAAACTTGAAATGTATTACAACTGATGGAGGCAAAAACATGAGTGGGAAAGATAAAGGAGTGGTCGCTCTTGTGTCAAAGGTTGTAGAAAATGACGGTGGTTCAAAACCATTAGTCTTACATTGTATCATTCATCAACAGTCTTTGTGCGGAAATGTTTGGATATGTCTGAAGTTCTGAAACCAGTCATATCAACTGTTAATTTTATCAGATCTTTTGGGCTGATTCACCGACAATTTATTGAAGAGATTGGAGAAAATGACTTACCTTATCATACTGCTGTACGTTGGCTTAGTTGTGGGAAAGTCCTTCAGCGCTTTTTTGAACTTCGAGCAGTGATCGAAATTTTTTTGAATGAAAAGCATCGCCCTCTTACTGAATTACAAAACAACGCATGGCTGTGGAAGTTAGCATTCTATGTTGATTTGACAAAACATGTGAACGAACTGAATTTGAGATTGCAAGGAGAAAACCAGCATCTTCCTGATTTATACACTAATATCAAATCATTCTGGAAGAAATTGATACTGTTTCAATCACAACTACGAAGTAAATGTTTTTCACATTTTAAAACATGTGAAATATTCAGCCACACCACTGAGACTGAGTTTCCTATCGATTTTGCAATCGAAACTTTGAGTGCTTTGAAAATAAATTTTGATACTCGTTTCTCGGACTTTGATGCCATTGCGAATCAAATTAAGATTTTTCGGAATCGTTTTGATACTGACATTGAAACCCTAGCCCCAGAACTTCAAATGGAAAAGATTGGTCTACAGTGCAGTGATATAATTAAGAACAAATATCAAAACTCATCTTTGTTGGAATTTTATAAGAGTCTTCCACTGACACAATTTGATAATTTGCATAAATTTGCTCGTGGGCTGTTTTCTGTTTTTGGTACTACTTATTTGTGTGAGAAGACCTTCTCCAAAATGAAGTACACAAAAAATGTTTACAGATCTAAATTAACTGATGAGCATCTTAAATCTCTTTTAATAATTGGTACAAGTAAAATTATTCCACAACTACAAACTATTGTCAATGGAAAATCTCAATTACATAAATCTCATTAGTATTTCATATGTCATTATGCCTGTTATAAGTTATGTTTTTATTTAAAATGTATACAATTTTAGTTGGATTCATTTCAATAAATTGTTAGTTATTATATACTGAAGTTAAATTTTCTGCATATTATACATGTCTTTACTCATTACAATTCTGTGTTTCTTTATCCAACTTATCACAAAAACAATAACAATAAGCCTACAACAATGTTATGAGTAGTTAGCCCATGACCATATCAATGTAGATGTGATATTAATAATTATTCAACATAAAATTAGAATACTTCAGTAAATTAAATTTAATTTGCTATAAAAAATATGTTCTCTAAAAGGAGTTTTCAAGTATGCTAGCTCTCTGCGGGCCGGACAAAATCTGTCCGCAGGCCGTAGTTTGGAGACCGAGGCTCTAAAAGAATGTGTGATATGAGAAACAGTGTACAAACTCTTCACAGAGCACTTTCCGAAATGAATTTGCTTTTCTTTTTCAAAGTATGAATGAGATCCAAGGTTTCTAAGGATCTTAATATTTGCATCTATATCAGTCTACAAAGGATTACATCCTTTTTATAATTTCTTTTTTCAAAAAAAGTGCCAGCACTTTTAATTAGGTCAGTGGTAATCTTTAAGTTTAAATTATCTTTTATAAGAAACTTTAACAGGTTAAAATAATGTTGGCTTCTGAACTGTCCACACTAATGTACTTTTTGTGACTGAGTTTTTCGTGGAACATCTGCTATTTTACTGTGAGTATATATCATAACTCATTTGCCCTGATGTTAATAATTTTTCAATCAGAAACTTTTTATTTATTTAAAAAGATCATTAAAATTTTGTCATTTTAAATTTCCAAAAATGTTTCTTTAGCATTTTTTTTTACACTTGGACTTCTTCAATAGAATGGTGTCCCAAACGGATGCTTGAGCCTCTGATTGGACATGAACTACTTAAATTTTATAAGTATTCTCTGGATTTAAAAACCAGATCATCTCACTAAAGAAACACCAGGGAATCTCAACAATATCTCAAGAAGTTTGTGTTACTGATACAAACAAATAATATCAATATCTATAAAAGAAGTCCTGACTGACTAAGTCATAATCAAAGTAGAGCCAAAACTGTAATAGCTAGATAATTGTGAAGATGCCCTTCGTATTATTATGAAAGGGTGCATTGGGTTGGGGTTTTCGAATATTCACCCCCCTGAATGCATAAAAAGGAGGGTATTTTTATTGGAAAAAATATTCTGTTGGTCGGATACTCTTGAAACTTAACATAAATACTCTAAAACACAAATAATGAAACATGTGTTTTTCAGTATTTTACAAAATCCATCAACTAAGAGGGGTAAAAAAGGGGGTTTAAATTATGCATTGGCATTTTTTTCACATTTTATGTAACTCTACATAAATACTACTAACACAAATAATGAAACATATATTTCAGCATTTTCCTGAATTCATTTCTTAAAGGCATAAAAAGGTGGTGTAAAAGTTAGCATTAGAAGCATTATTTTTTTGAACAGATTTTCTTAAAACTTAACATAAATACACTAAAACATAAATAATTAAACAAGGATTCCCTAAAGGAGTAAAAAGAGGTTCACATTAATAAAAAATTGAATATTTTAAAACTAAACGTAAATATGCTAACACACAAATAATAAAACTCTTATTTCAACAATTTCCAAAATTCTTTTTCCTAAAGGAGTAAAATGGAAGTATTAAAGTTTTCATTAGAGATTTAAAAATAATTTTTGTAGTTCAATAAAAATACTCTAAAATACAAATAATGAAACACATTTAGTATTTTACTTAATTCACGCTCTAAAAGGCTTGGTTAATAAAGGGGTATAAAATGTAAGTTTGGAAAAAATATTTTTAAATGGATTTTTTTGACACTAATTCTCTTAAATCAAATAATAATGAAACACTTATTTTAAAATTTTCCAACATTCGTCCTCTAAAGGAAGAAAAAGGCCTTATGAAACTTTGCACTGAAAAACAATGAATATTTTATTGGTTGAATTTTCTTGAAAATTGGAATAAATACTTTGAAACACAAATAATGAAACATGTGTTTCAGCATTTTCCAGAATTCATCCCCTAAAATGGTAAAATAATAAATTTGTTTACTAAAAAATATTACATTACTGAAATGGTTTACAGTTTTGCAGACAAAGCCTTTAAAGTAAATTATGAGTCTGTTCATCTGCGTTATCTGCAATTAACTAAAACAGAGGTTGTAACAATAATTAGGTTGATTTAATTAAAAAGTTTTGTATTGTGCTGCTACCTGGGAGAGTTTAGTTCATATTAACTATACTTTCAAAGAAGATAATTTTTTTAAATTAATTAATTTCAGCCTATTGTGGTTTCATTACTCAATACAGTTGTTTGTACCACTATATAATCTTCAATGCATCTTCTAGCTTTTTTTCATAGAAAATATCCTTTTTGAGGTTTATTTATCCTCAGGTCACTCACCTATGTAATCTTTCTTCAAACCCAATTTTAATTTTATTACTAAAAATAAAATAATTTGTGCAGATTGGTGGGACCTATTATTACAATAACCATTGTAGATAGAAAAACTGTTTGAATGGTTGAAGGACGTATTTTAAAAATTATTTTTTGCCATACAGAAATTGAAAAATAAATGATTATGCAAACTGTTGTTGCGATGATGCTATAATATATTTTTATACTTAGACTTCTTGTTTTCAAAAAAGTATTATTTGACACAATAACAAATATAAACTTGAAAAAAACATGATATAAAAAAAAGAACAAGCATTACATAAACAAATTCAATATAATAAAAACACAAAAGGGCAAACCATAATCACTATTCATTTTCATATTTTCAATGAAATTTAAAAATTTTGAATTCTAGTTTTTGTAGGTACGTGTGTGTTCTTATAAATTTTGCATGTTGTTCATCAAAATTATTCTATTTAATTTCAGTTTTTTATATATCTATCTTTGTTTCTAATGTAATTTACTTCAACTGACTATTACTTTAAAATCAAATAATTGTATTTTTATTCTGTCATTGTATGCTGTAATATCAGTGTTGATTCTAGAAGAAAGTAAGCATAAGGGAATTTTAAAATATCTTGCTGAATATTCTGTTACTTTTAGTGTAGACTCGAAAAAATATAGCGTTTGATTATATTTTACAACATGTATTTTGGCTTAAATGTCAGTTATCAGAACTTTTCACAAAATCAGTAACAGATTTTGCTAAAATTTTGGTCATAAATTATTTTAAGAATAACTCAAATCAGTGTTCCAAAATAGAAAGAAATTTATGGATCAAGAGTAAATATAAAACAAACAGGACGTCAGTCAAGGTTTATTTTTTTACTTTGTTAACTCCAGAATCAAATCATAAATTTCTTTTACTTTAAATGCTACACTGACTTGAGCTAAGAATTTTTTTATGACAAAAATTAGGGTAAAAACTGATGAGCCAATTTTAAAAAAATATGCCGATTCTTCAATAGCTATTGAACTAAATTTTTTAGGGCTTTGCAATTACTTTTTGTTTGAAAATTTATGCACTACATTTAAGCATAATTCGATCTTCTAAGAAAACCTGATTTTAAAGATTTTTTGAATATTGAAAATAGGCTTAAAATATTTTTTTCATAAATAAAAATTATCACTAGATATGGAAAACAAGACCGACATGCTGAATTTTGTTAATATTGGTCAATTTCAGCATAGTTTAGTCTTCTACGGTACAAAGACACATACAGACAGACATTCAAGAAAAACTAGTTTTTTTCAGAAGACTAAAAAAATGTACTTTATACTGTACATCTGTCAAAATTTAAAAAGATAACTGTTTATATAATCACTATACTTCCCTTATTATTACTAGTATTTTTTTAAATGATTTAATTAACAATTTTACACATTTGAAATGAATTTTATTATCATACCTAATACTTCTAAATTATGTTGTATTTTTAACTGTACATATGATAAATCTTAACTAACATATTCTGTTTTAACTGAAACTTTTTATACACTCTGGGTCTAAAGTATTAGGCCGTATTGCTGATTTGAGTAGCCACTAACCATATATTTCATTTAACCAAGCCAAGCTCATATTTCAAGAAAAGTATAATTTAGTTTTAGACTTTCTTACTATTCATTTCATTTTTATCCATAATAATTTTTGTGTGCTGAGATTGATGAATTATTATTACTTTTCTAGCCGTCAGTATATTTTTATTTGTTTAATTTATTACAATCTACATATTATTTGTTTAAATATTGATTGATTTTAGAAAAGAATGTTTTTTTAAAATAAATTAAAAATAGTTTTTTTTTAACATGAAAATAATAGAATCACAACATGTATTTTTGGCAAGATAAATAGATCACCTTTTAAATAGTAGTAAACCAAAAAGTATTTTATATTTCAGTTAATATTGTATATATTATCAGTACTTTTGCTTAGTGTTATTTATTTGTTATCATAGTTGATAGAAGTATTTTAATGAGCTAATTTATTTATCAGTGTTGTATGTATCAGTTATGAATAAACAATATTTTAAAGTACCTAAACTAATTAGCGAATTAATAATCATAGTTAATGAATTTCCTGTGGAAAATGACTGTTCTCTATATCCGCAGTCTTGATTTTTTTTTTTTTTTTTTTTTTTAACGTCCGACTATTGTGCACACTTGGGCTAATGCAGGTGGTGGGATGATTTATAGCGTATGAAAATGCCAAGCCTTCGCCGGGAATCGAACCCGGATCCTCGGGGTGAAAGCCTAGTACGCTATCCACTAGACCACCAAGGCGGCTTGATTTCTACTTTCCAAATTTAAGCAAAAATATGAAAATAAACAGATGATTAGCAGTTTTTATGTTAATTTATGTCAATTCTTTATTTTGTTAATTTATTTTTAATTTTACTGGTTTACAAGACTTTTGTGCCATCACTTTAGCAACACTGTTGTACGCTACACTTATTAAAACTGCTTATGGAAAGCGTGACTACACACACATGAAAATTTAAAAGCAGTGCCAAAATAATTGTTAATAAGAGGAAAAAATGATAACAAAGGAAAAAAGTAAAAACTATTACATAAAAAATTAAAATTCTTTTTATTTAACAATCCTAGTTAAGAGCTATTGATAAAACGGAAAAAATTGCAATGTGCAACAAGATCATTGATAATGTGAATATTAAATGAATTAAACAACAGGTTTTACATGTGACTAGGGGAAAACGTTGCACTAGTGGAGTTATAAAGGTGCAAACCACATTATAAATTGACAATATAAATGGATAACAAATATTTTTATATATTTTGCTTTAGATGTGGTTTTCAGGCATTAATAGATAATGCACTTAACTAACAAAAATAAAATAAAAATCACCTTGTTAACAATGTTTTAATGAACTTGGAACAATAACACAACAGCAAATAGAAAAAAATTAAAATTTTCAAGTTATAAACTACAGAAATAATTTAAAAGTTCAAACAATTTATTATAAAATTTGATGAAAAATATTATAAAATTATTTTTTTAGTTGGTTACAAAATGTATATACTGTGTGTGTGTGTGTATATATATATATATATATATATATATATATATATATATATATATATATATATATATATATGATTTTTTGCTTAGTCCCAAAAGCAAATTAACAGATTGGAAGTTATACTGTCTTTATGACAGAGACTGATAACACACTTACCAAGGACAACTCTTTTATTTGAATGTCTGCTTGACTATTTTATTTGTAAAATAAACCTAGGTCCTTCAAAACTTTCTAGCTTCTGGTCTGTTTCAAAAAATTCCACTTAAACACGTCAGATTAAATGATTTTTTCAGTTTTTAATATGAATTTAGAAAGTATTAAATATAAGTTATGCCTTTCAAAAGCAAAATTAATTACATAATTGAATTAATGAAAGTAAAGATATTTTGAAAACATCTTGTATCCATGATGATGTTTGGATTTGCTTTTTCCTCCAGCAAAAAAAAATTATGTAAGCCGACCTAAACACAAATACTGACCTCTTAAATACACTTTTTATACTCCTGTCATCTTCTCAGAATGATATATAAGGAATGCAAATTTAGGTCTTATTTTTAAGAAAACATCTAATTGTAAATGTACTTTCTTGTTTTATAAAGTACACAGAAATTACATAATTTTGATAATGAATGTTTTCAAGTCTTTGAGTAAAAAAAAGTGGTTTTCACTTATGTCAATGGTGTTTCTACGTACATTGCTGGAGACAGATTTCGAGGAAGTTTGGCATGTAGGCGTAGTTTCTCCACACCTTGAGACCATTTAATAATTAAAAAAAAAAAAATGCAAGCATGTTTTTGGTATAGAACCCCAAAAACAAATTTTCTTCAAAATTTGCATAACTACTTAAAACTATCTCTATGAAAAATTTTCCTAAATTTAAAATAAAAAGAAATTTATAGATTAGGAATAAATTGAAAATGCTGTTTTTTAATTTACTGTCAAACTGAAAATTTATTTTCTTTCAAATTTAGTGCACTTAGTTCTTTTACATGATTTCCAATTTTGTTTCGTTAAGTAGCTTCTGAACTTTCTTTAAACAGTAATAAATACCAATTTATTTTAAGTAATAATTTAAAACGAGAAAGTTTGTATAACATTTCTGAACCAATTATTTACTTCCAAGTCTTACATGTTACAACAAGTTGGACAAAAACATTCTACCTATAAAACCTAAATAATAAACTGGAAAATTATAAAACTTAGTAGTTTTGTTGTCAAAGCTTAAATGTAGGAAACAGTGTGTAGTTAAAAACACATTTGTATTTACCAGTCATGGTTAATCCTCTCCGTACAGCATTAAAAAAAAGGTTAAGGAAATAATACAACAATATTTTAATAACATTTTTTTAATTTTACTTACCAGTAAAACACAACATGTTTTAAACAATGTCATTTAATTAACTTAAATATTTACATACAATAAATATTTGTACAGACCTTAAAAGTAAATGCAATGTAAATAACACTTTTACAAATGAGACTCTTAAAGAAATTATAATTATGTGCTTCGATATTGTGCAAAAATGTACAAAATGTATCTTCAAGTTTTATCAATTTTGTCAATAATGGAAAATTAAGATATATTTTATACATTTTGTGGTTTAATCTAAACATTTATGGCAGCTAAAGTTTTTTAAAATGTGTACTATAACATACAACTAACATTAATGTACAAGCACCTGTCAATGGAATACTAACCCAACGATGTTATAACCAAGTTTACCAAAGCAAGTTTAGTATATATGGTTCAATTTCAAAGATGCCAGATACGATTTTGGCGAAACATCGGAATAATGTTTCTTCGAGAAACATTTTTGTCAAATAGATGTACACTGGTTTCCAATGATATATATATTTTTTAATAACTTAAGCCATATATATTTCAATAACAATTCTATGGCTTAAGTTGATTTTTCTCATTATGTGGTATGACTGTATGAGATAATTAAAATTACTTTTTCTAGTATAATTTATTGGGTTATTACAAACTTGTAAAAAAACAGAAATGTTTATCGTTCAAGGTCATATTTCTTCAACATAATCTGGCAGTTTATAATAATTTGATAATAGCTAAAAAAAAAGTCTAACCTAAAATATCTTGGAATGAATTGGACATTGTGCTATCAACACTATCGTAAAGATAAGATATCTGTTACTGATTAGAAACAAATGCATGACAGAATGTATAAGAAGGTCTATCAATATTTAATATTTTAGTTTTATTTAACTGTAAATCTGTAGTAACATCATAGTACAAAAATATAATGTAAATATTTTTCTTAAGGAGAAATAAAAAGTAACTTTTAAATATGAATAACACTTTCTTTAAAAGATTTATACGTTGTATTGTATTAACGTTACATAATCTAATTAGCAAATGAAAAAATTTCTATTCCATTATAATGAAATTAATCTTCCCAAATTAATTTATCAAATTGCATAACACAATGTAAATATTTTGTGCCTAAGCTGAAAATCAGATCGGTAAAAGTTTTGCAAGATTCTTCAAGAATACATGGATTGAAAAGAATTAATATATAAATTAATTTTAAAACAATTAGAAATCTAAGAAAACTTATAATAATTTTTTCTTACCTTGTGTAATACAAATGAAATACCTTATATGCTACATACAAAATACAGTATATGCATTAAACATTTTAATTTGGAAGGGGGTTCCTAAATTTGTTTACACCATTTTCACATTAAAAGCAGTAAAAAGGAGGGAAAATAATACACAAAGTTTAAAGTGTATTGGTATATACAGTAGCTCAATATACAGTGTACATACAACTGTATTGACATAAATATATGGTGACACACTGCAGAAAAATAAAACATAACATTATTATGATCATGGGAAAGTGAACAACTGACTTACTTTAAATGTCTGTATGAAACATGTGTCAATCAGAATAGTTTTTGAGGTTAGTAGTCACGCAGAGAGTTCCTTATACAGTATAACTAATGTTAGTCATATATTTATAATGAAATGGGCTTATTTATTTACCATAACATATTAAGATACCACGATATGCAAGTGAAAAATTATCATGTACATATCCTAGTTCTGCGTAAACAGTTGTATAACTAGAACGTAAGTGTTCCCAAAATTGACCTTTCGGTTCTAATCTAATTTTTTTCATTGATTTAGTTCAAATTTTATAATTCCATAAACTGTAGATAAGGAATTTATACAATTTATATACATAAATCTGATAGAACATGAGAAATACATGTTCTGTAGTCTTATACAGCTATTACTAGTCTTTATTGCATCTTCTGCCCCAACCCTTCTACTACATACAATTCAAAACTACATGGGACCGTTATTACCATGAACAACTGAATAATTCAAACAGGAGATAACCACTGGACATTACTGACAAACATGCATGAAATGAAGACATGTTCTACGAATCTTAAAAATAAATTTTAGAGACATTTTTTTTAAGGAATGATCATACAACTTTTATTACCTTGTAGGCAACACAAAAACAACACAAAAAAAGAAAGAAAAAATAACAGTGTCAAAAAAAAGAAGGAAAACCAGATAACATACTAGTGGTTGGTATGTTATACATTTAATGAATTAAGATTACTTAATACAAATCTAAGTAAATGATTACTTTTACAAACAATTATTGTGTTATCTGAAGTCAAGTATTAATAACAGTTGAAGTTATAACTTTCTGAATGTGTTGCAGAAATGTGATTATTGTTAAAGCTTTCCCAGATAACCTTCTTAAAAAAAAAGTGCATTCTCATTTAAATACAGTATTACATTGTAGATTTAATGTATTTGATTATGCATGCTTACTACTGAGAGTTCACACATTTTTTTTTTTTTTTTACTGCATGTAAGCCTAAAATGGTATACCCATTAGCAATTAGGACTATTTTGGGATAAGTTAGTGGACATTCATAATTTACTTTGTTAATATTTGATAACCCATTTTCAAAAATTACTCTTAAATTTAATTTATAAGCAGTAAATAAGTAGTTTTATGTGAACAGATTAAATGGCCAAATTTTACTTTTGGGAATTCAGTATGAGTGGAAAAAAATGTATAACTCTTCTTCTTAAAATTTCTCTAACTATTAAATTTTTTTATATACCAGTATTATCACTACTAAAAAAGAGAAAAGGCCATTTCATGTGTGAATTCCCATATTTTTTTAGATAATATATATTTGTATCTTATTCATCTTAGAAAAAAGCCATTATGACACTTTCACCTCAATTATGAAACAATTGTTTTCCACCTTCCCTCGATTGGTTTTTGAAAATGGCATTGTAGCTAAACATTTAAAATTCATTGCTATTTAAAAAAACATTTTTCATATTAATGATTTTAATGAACTTTAGCCCAAAATATAGATTTAATAACCATATAGTAACATATTGGTTGTTATTTCTCAAAAATTTGGGTCGGAAGTTATAAGTAAAATTGTACTTATCAGCAGTGATATTTGTAAAATTGACCAATTTGATTTGGATCACAAGGTAGGGCAGCAACATTTACAAAAACAATTGAAAACAGAAATGTAGACTGGAAAAATGCCAAAAGAACACTAGCAGCTTACAGAAAAAGATGAAAATCTTTTTTTAAAACCATAACGTTTACAGGTAGAAGAGGATCGACACAATTAAAAATGTGTGTGTATGTGTTCTTTAACAATAATTAATTATAAGGGAAAGGAAAGAAATTTTTTGGCTCGTTTGCAAAATTCTAAAAAAGTATTAAAAATTAATAATTACGAAAACAATAATTAATAAACCATACATTTATGTTTGGTATCAACTTGCTTACAGCACTAAAATTTTATACAAAATAAAACTTAGTTTAAGTTTTGGCTAGATACATTTTTTCCTAAACATCAAGACAGAAAAAAATTAATAATGGTTGATTTAGTGCATAACCATCAAATCTAAAAACAATAACACATAAATAATATCATTTGAACAATAGGTCTATTTACACTGAAATATATTATGTTCAACTTCCAGTGACAAAATATTATACTTTTCAAGAACAATAATTTAATTTAAATAATAATTTAGAAACAATTAAATAATAACAATAATAATCAATTGTACATACAATCATAACACGTTTCTTCTTAAAATAAAATATTTTAAAGTTGAACAAGTTTTTTACAAAAATTGAACATTGTAAATTTTTAAACATAAACTTTAAATTTATCGCCATATACACACAAATATGTTGGTACTATATGATAAATAGTAATATTAAATATATTTAAATCTTTTAGAAAAAATATTATAATTGTAATACACTTTTTTTAAACAATCACATTAATCTATATCTCACACCTTAATGAATTCAAAAGCTTTGTTAAACATAAAACTGATAAAGTAATCTTAAACATACTAAATCACAGACTATAAAACACTTAATAAGCTGTCACTTAAGTAATACTTGGCAATTATTGTATTTTTTGTTAAAAAAAAGGTTGTTTAGATATTAAAACAAATTTTTTTTAAAAAAAAAGAATATTTATTAATTTATACTGAATGCATTAACTACAATCTTCAGCTATAACATATAATTTTAAAATTTAATGAATCACTTAAAAGGAAAGCTTGATGATCAAATATACTATTATTTTCTATTAATGCTTGATTTCAAAACAAATAATAATTTTTTTTAAAGTCAATTCCTCCTTAGGTCAACAAAGAAAAAATTTATTTTATCTGCAGGGGACTGTCTTAACTTCAAGTGTCATCCACTACAAATTTAAAAAAATGTATCTGAACTTGAGTGGATGAATAAAAAATATTTTATTAACAATTGAAAATTTTAACAAAATATATATAGGGAGAGTGTGAACTATATAATTTCAATAGTAGGAATTGAAAAATATTTTATAATACTTTTTTTGTCGGCCTATTACTGTATTCCTTTAATTTCTAGTTAGTTTGTTTGGAGCAATTTCCATATTACAAAATATAATATAGCAAAAATTTATAAGTAAACTTTGATTTTTTACAAGTTCTTCGGATAAAATGAGATCCAAGAGAAAAAAAGGAATGCAGAACAATATATATATATATATATATATATATATATATATATATATATATATATATATATATATGTCTTAAGAGAAATTTAGTTGATTATAAGCATGTGTAATGATACTTGTAATTCTGTAACATTTGTAATTTTGTACATCTACACCACTGACTTGAATATTATTTTGGTTTTTGAGTGGCTGAAAGCTGAATAGGATATATAATTTATGGTAACATTTAAATTTTTAAAGCTGTTAAAACAAAATAAATGGTAACACTTAATATCAACTTCTAAATAATTTACACTTTGAATTCAAAGCACCTTATGTCAATAATATATTTCTTTCAATAACTGTATTTGTAACTGAAAAAAAATAGTTTATAACATCAAATAATAGTAGTATATAAATGAATAAATGATGACGTTTCATGATATATTTACTCTGTTAATTATATTATACTGTATCCAATATTTTGGAAATACATAGTAGATTACCACAGCCTTTTGAGTTTTTAGGCTGAGAAACATCTACAAATGTAGTAGAATGGACTTAGTATAATGGACTTATCTGACAAAGTCTTTATTATCTTTTGTAAATGTTGCTATTGACTCTTAACTCCCCTTAGCTCAGCTTAGTTTTTGCTTAGGCCTGTACTTCAGCTGGGCCTCTAATTGCCGCCTCTTCACAACAAATATGTGAAAACATCATTTCCCTGCCGCTTTCTTTTCAACTCTGTCATGTAAAATTACCTTCAGTAAATTTGATAAAAATAAATATATTTGCTTCTAACCCCTTCCCCTAGAATATTTTCCCCCCTAGTACAATATTTTAATTATAATAGAATAAGAATAAAATCCACTAGTATCAATATTTTTTTAATATCTTCAATTTCAAATTGTAAAGTAAAATGTCAAACAACAAAATATTTTCATCCAATTCAAAGCCTAAAATAAACACTGACCACTAACACTAAATTCTTGTGATCTAATACAACTGCTGTTTTTTAATTTTACAATTTTAGGCCCTACTAAACCAAACTCAAGAACATCTTCTTACCATTCACTGCCAACTTCAACTCCACTTATTTTGTTAAAACCTTCTTTGCCTAAATGAAGGAAGTATAACAGTTTTTTACTAGGCTGACTAGTGTTCTATTTTACGACAGTATTCGTTTTTCTCTTCAGTTTGTTTTTACAGAATATACAATCTTACTTTTTATTATCATGTTTTTATTAAGTCACTTTTTGTTTTGTCCGGGTGGAATTTTGTAATCGATTTTAAAATAACTTCCCGATGAGATAGAGGTTTGAAATTTTGTATACAGCTCTAAACTCGATGACAATACAATAATATTGAACAGTGCTATGGGCACTATTACTGAAATTGTTTGATCATTACATCGGCATGATCAAATGTACAATATCGACATTCCGTCTGTTTTCTTGTTATCGTAATGCTGTCCTTGTTTAGTATAAGCCAGGATGGCCGAGTAGTCCAAGGTGCCAGCTTTAAACTCTGGTTCCCGGTTGGGAGTGTGGGTTCAAACCCAACACCTGACCATTTTTTTTTTTTATAGCGTATTGGCATGTTTAATAGAAACATAATTTGTTTTTGTTGCGAAGCCTATATTTTTTACAAAACTTATATGTTTTAAAAAGTATTTAAAGTTGCACTGACTTGTCAAGGATTTGGCAGTACGCTAATGTTCTAATTTTATCTCTGGAAATTCAGAGTTTACAGTAAATAAAAAAAATATACGATAACGACATTGTTTTTTTTGATATTTTAAAAATAATTTACAAGACTAAAAAGTAAAAAATAATTATATAAATAAATTTTTTTTTAAAAAATCACATTTTTAAAATGGACTAAAAAGTATAAAATAAATTCTTATAAAACCATCAATCTATCGAGATTTATAAACTTATACAGATTCATAATCACACACATAGATTGTCTTAAATATTTGTGATAGTGAATTTTTATAGATATTAAAATAGTTGTACAATTAAAAACAAAAAACGTGGGGTGCTTATAGGCTAATAGATAGTATTAGTTATCTAATTTCATGCGCCCCCACGGTTTTTGTTTTTAATTGTACAAGTATTTTAATATTTATAAAAATTCACTGTCACAAATTTTTAAGACAATCTGTGTGTGATTATGAATCTGTATAGGTTTATAAATTTTGATAGATTTATATTAATTTATTTTTTACTTTTTAGTCCATTTTAAAAATGTGATTTTTAAAAAAAGTTTTTTTTATTTATATAATTATTTATGATTAATTTATCAACTAATACTTTTGTTTTGTTTGTATTAGTTTTTTTGTTCCTTGGTCAATATGAAGGTTTAGTGTACATTAGGGGAACTTGTTTTCCTCTGACATGTAAATTCTTTAAAAAAATCCAATTGTATTTTACTTTAGTTTTTAAAAATGATCACCCTACAATATTTCATTTCAGTTACCTACATATAAAAATATTTTTTTTTAATTTATTGTTAGTTTCCACATAAGACATGAATTGGTTTATAACAATATTTAAACTTTAGTCAACAAATGACATAATTTTTTCTATATGGGAAATGTTACATTCTGCAATTATCATTTGCTAGTAATGGCTTCATTTTGGATAGTTCTGTTGGAGAAATCACCATCTTATGTTCTGTACACAAACTTATTCTTTTTAAGTTTGTTTTGCTTAGTGACAATATACTTTACACCATCGTATGTAACAATATACATTTATTAATACTATAACAAAATACAGAGTTGTTTTTTTCATAACTAACACTAATAACTTAATTTTTATAACCCACACTATGAAAACAAAAAAATCCGCACTACCACCACACCATTCCCATATTAAAATGTAATGGGCTGTAGAGTGTTTTTTTTTTGTCATATAAGAATAAAGCAATAAAATCAAAAAAACTATTGTTGTCTTTTAAAGATTATTTTCTAAGCGATGCTGTTATGTAACAGCAGCAGAACATGATGCATGATGTCAAAATCCACTGTAATACTATATTGCAAGCAACATGGCAAAAAAAGTATTTTTGTATGTCCTGACATTTCAACCACTTCTGTTTGTGTAGCCAATAAATTATTTACATTCGGAATTCATAATCCCTTGAGTTCCAGAAAAATAATTTTAAATTATATTTAAAATTAATTTCAATTCAGCAATACAAAACAACTGCCAATCAACATTACTATATGTATATTACGATAAACAATATTTTAGTAGTTTTATGCTATTTAATTACAAATAATTTTACTTCAATCAAAGAGCTATTTGCTATATTTTCATATCCTACTGAAATCTTAATTTCAATCTTATAAAAATTTATTGGTTTGACAGTGCTAATGTGTAAAATTATCTAATGCAGGCTATTTAGTGTAATGTTTCCAATAGAAAACAACTCACATTTTAAGTTTATAATAAAAAATTCTTCATAAAAGTATTAACTTAGTACTGTATTCCAAACAAAGAAAAAATAAACAGATATACTATGCTAAAAATAAGAATATATATATATATATATATATATATATATATATATATATATATATATATATATTAATATAAGGACCAACCTATGTATGGGCATTTATGCCTGCTGTAGGTCCCATCATATTTTGTATTATATTGTATAATTTTTAAAGGAATTTTGGAAATAAATATATATATATATATATATATATATATATATATTTGTTGTATATTGGTGGTTTTCTTATACCTACTTTAGTAAATGTTTCTGTCACTATTTATTTTACTGAACTGATTTAAAAAATATATACAACATTGCTAACATACACTACATGAAAAAAAAATTTAAATCCTGTTAAATAGGTTAGGTAAAGTGAATTAGTTCTCATAATAATTATACGTTTTTAATATTAAAGAAAATCTTACACTAGTTACCTAACCTAATGGACAGAATCTAACCACGCAATAATTTACTTGTGTGGTTACAGTTCAATACGCATATTTCAACATTTTTATGCTACCGCTATTGCTATTAACAGTAAATTATACTATTATTTATTTGTAATTATAAAAGTATTAATATATTAACTTGATACGTTTTAAAATTGAAATAGACTTATGATTTCAAGTAGGTCAAGATATTATGAGTGAAATAATAACATGAAATTGTTGCATGTATAAAGAAAGGAAATGTATGAAGATTTATTTTAATAGTCATCTTTACCATTCTTTGTATCCAAGGTACAGTACCTTGGATATTATTATTAACATTATTGTATAATGTATTATTATTATTATTATTAGTATAATTATAATTATTGTCTAATTATAATAATTATTGTATAATAGTATTATTGACATTAAAAGGGTCAACGAGTTCAAAGGCAAACTGTTACGTAAAGTAAGATTGGATAGGCCCTACAAACAAAGCATTTTTTTTTTATAATATCTGTGTAAGCTATCTTAATAAACTGGTTGAAGTAAATCAAGGATTATTACAAACCAAACCTGATGGAGAGAGTAGAAGGTGCAGACAGATGTATTATTTTTGTAAAATAGATCTAATCTCTAAGTCTACAGTTATTAAATTGAAATATTAAAACCATATACAAATATATTGTATATTGAAACTATTCTTTCAATATTACTATCTTTGTTATATGTTTACTTCAACGTCTTTGTTTTCTTATCTCCACTACATTTAAAGCAAGATATTTATAATTTTTAAAGATGACATGATTATTTAAAATTAAAGTTATTTGACATAACATCAAAAACAAGTGATTACTGTACCAGTAACCATAGGTGCTGACTTCAAAATTCAACTTAGGGCCCTAATCAGTATAGTAGAAGTCTGTTAAAAATTCACAAAAAAATACAAAAATGAATGATGTCAAACACAAACAGAATAAATTTAATTTATTCAAATCAGCAATTAGAAGAATTAACAAACTTAAACGTATATTTATATGTAAAACATTTAAATATAATATTAATTTCAAAATATTTAAAAATTAACATTCATCTAACTATTTTTTAATTGAAAGCAATTTCATGTGGGACTAAATCCAACATAAAATTTCTCCTGTAGGACTCGCGTATCAAGGCCCCATTAAGTCAGCGCCCATGCCAGTTATATTATAAAAAATAACTGTGAACCAAACTCGTTGAACAATTGAACAAATACAAGCTATAACCAGAGTGAATATATGAATACTTTTATAAGTATATAATTTCACTCTTTTCAATTTAAAAGTGCTTGACAGATACCTGATGCCTGTTTCTGAAAGCTGTTAAGATTAGTTACACTACATTGGTATAAAAAAAATAGCCAAACCTAATGTAGTTTTATGTGAAATATAGATTTATTTTTGCAAATTACTTTTGCAACTGAGTAATTTAAGGAACTTTTTTTGAGCCTATCTAATTGCATAAGAATGCCAAGTAAAAAAAAATGTTACTTTAATAGTTTTTGAGAGCACCAATTTTTTCATAATTACATATAGGAAAACAAATACTTAGAAGAAAAAATTCAAATTCTTGGGATATCAGTGGACACACCTAACATAGCAGGCTACTATATTAAATTACCTTTGTAAAGCTTGTTGAAAGTGAACTCATATATTAGTCACAGACTAGTAAAAAACATGTCCCTCAATCTTAAAGTTACAAGTTTTGTAAAATCTCACAGAAATAAACAATATTAGCATTATTTTACATATGTAACTAGTAGTATATGGTTTAAATTTTAAAATGTTATTTCAGAAACAGGTTCTTGAACTGACAAGCAATAGCCTATTGTTAAAAGTTTTGAACAGAAATATGACTTATTTTCAAAAAAGAAAGAGTAGATGGTGAGATCCAACTGACAATTAGGCTATAGTTTTATAAACAAAGGTTTAAATATGCAGACATATTTAAAATAGATTTAAATAAATTAATGTTTTGACTGATAAAAACATTGTACAAATTAGCCTGCTAAAATTTTATAACTTCTTATAAAAGTTGTGTTGTTAAATTTTTATGTCATTAAAACTTATTAAGAATGGATCTTGAGCTAGACAATTTATGCTAAATAAAATGTATAGCCTAATACAATTAACATTAAATAGCCTAATTAATAACTTCATGATAGGTTATAAAAAAATTTGAATGTTGCATAAATTAAATATATAACCTAATAATTAAATTATAATGTGTAATGTTTAGGCAAGAAAGTACCAGTGATACAGTTGTTGCAAAATTGAAAATTGTTATGTCTGTCTATTTTAAAAATACAATGAATGCATATTAGTCCAACTGCATTATAAATGCAAGTCCCAAAATATTAAAAAAATATATACAGTTATTTAAATGATTATCTATAACTTACTATATTATGTTTTGTTGGTAACTTTTGCTGGAGATTTTTTTCCAAACAAACTATCAAGTAAAAGTCCAGTAAATACTATAAATGTTGCTACCCACTGCCTAGGTAGAAGAGAATTGCCAAAGAATATAATCGAACCAAATACAGTAAAGAATTTTCTTGTTGTTGTAACAATAGCACATGGTAATGGCCCAAAATGTTCAACCATCAGAAAAATAAACATTTGTCCTTGGGCACTAGCTATGGAATAACTCAATAATTCCCATAAAATACTTGGATAACGTTGGATAAATTGCACAAAATCAATGATTTCCCCTGTGTAAGCAATTGCAACTCCCAAAAAAGCAACAGACCATTTGTTGACACTTGACATCATATGGAGTGATTTAGTTTTGTAATCTGCTCTCATTCTTTCTTGAATGGAACCAGTAATACCATCCATTGTTAATGATAAAATTAACAACATTTCTCCAATGCCAAAAGTTGTTGCATGACTAGATTGTTTACCGTCTTTATACATAAACAACGCAACACCAATCACAACTAACATAACAAAGAAATACTTTTGAATTGAGTAAGATTTTCTGCCAAGCAAAACTCCCAATATCATAACAGGTATAGGTTTGCCTGATTTGGCTATAACTTGAGTAGGATAATTAACCCATTGAAGGGCCATATTACTACATACCATTGCTAATAAATAAGTTAATGCTGATGTCCAGTAATAAAATAATGGTGTATTATTTTCACCTTGTTTCATAACAGTACGAAGCAATATGTTGGCATATAAACAATTTACTACACACTGAACAAACACTAAAGCTAAGATGCAGGTAAAATTTTCTTTTTCTTCTGGAGTGTTGCCATATGTTCCTCTAGTTATTCTTTCTTGCACAATTCCAAAATAAAAATAACACACAAATATTCCACCACTGTAAAAAAGTAATTTTACATGCTTCTCCATTCTATTAAGATGAAGTACCAAATGCACAAAAAGGTTAGAATTTAGAATACTACTTGACAACGACGTGTCAAATTTCGTTACAAAATCCTAGAATCCCAATTGGTTGTTTATGGTAGGACACGTCAGTTCGTAATATCACAATTTTAACATAGAAATTGTAGCAACAGCTGTTACTTCCAAACAGAGATACAAAGAGGATGTTTTTTACTTAATCACATATTTTGTTAAAAAGTTCCTTTCACAACGTGTGATGTTGACTTTTCACCTCATACACCTCAAAACTCCAGCCTCTAGACCTATCAGTTTATTCACTCCTTAAAGGTTATTACAATAAAGCAGTCAACGGCTAGTTATTAAATAATCTAGGATAAACTTTGGATATTTATTTTTGAACTATTCTATAAAATCTATCCATGTGCTTTTAGTACAAGCAACATAATTAATGGATTTAAACAAGTTTTTATACATTTAATAGATTTTTTTCCAGACGTTGACTTCTTAAGGTCTTATATAACAGATCGCCCTAGTCCAGGTGAACAAACTGTTGTTCAAAACGAGATCCATAAAAGTGCAAATAAGTAGTCCTACTTATGGTCTAAATGACCTTCAACCACAAAGTAATCATTTACCTCTGCCTTTAATTCTGCACCAATTTTTTTCCAGCAAAAGTCTGCTGATATTAGCAGTTTAGCTACAAAGTCCATTGTTACTCCAAAGGAGATCTAAACTTGTAAAACGAAAGAACGAAAGGAGAAAAGAAAGAAAACCAGGAAAAGGTAAAATAGCTAGGACCTTCCTGAGAAGGAAGAAGTTGACGTGAAAACTCAATAAATCAGTTAAAGTGCAACTACAACTAAAACTAGATCTGTCAATTCTAAACTATTAAATAGAATTGATCTTAGAAGCAACGATAATACAGATGTAGGACAAGATAAAAAAAATGACAAAAATGATCTCTTGAATATAATAAATGAAAAAAATATTAGATGCTCAAGAACTACTTGATTTTAATTTTTTTCACAAATAAAATTACTTTCCGCTAAAACAATTAAAAATGATGTGAGGTACAACAATCTACCATACTGTAATTAAGGTCAATAAGAAACACGTAAATGTAATTATCGCCATTGTACAGTACTACCTGGTACCTAAGCAATGTTACCTGTTAGCAATACCTGGTCAATTTTGCACAAAATTCTTGAGCGTTTACAGTTAAAATATCATTCGTATAATAAGGAAAAAATTGTTCTATAATAATACAAACTCAAGGATAATTTGTATACATATAAGTTAAATAATGAATATTAAAATTACAATTACCACCATTATTATACTATATACCAGCTCATGTAGTACAAAGTTGTTAAAGAGCATTTAAAATATATATTACTTTGCATGTATTTTGTACACCATTGTTGTTTAATAATATTATGTACACAATTAAATCTAATAATACGTTTTTAAATTGTAATTAATGTCATTATACTACATATCCAGATCAGCAAGCACAAAATCAATTCAATAGTGCGTTTATAGTTAAGTATATTTTACACTTTGTATATAAATAACTTCTTTAAAAAATATTACAATTTTTGCATTAGATTACGTAGCAATTTTACAATATGCCCGACATCAAAATTATTAAAATATTAACAGTTGAAAAATATTGCACAAGATGGATATTTTATATTGTATATGATGTAGATAAATGTCCGTTTTCTTTTATATCAGTTGTGTATAGTTTCAATTTAGCAATATCGTTTACAATTTTTTTAGATTTTATACCGTTTAATACTGTTTAATTACTATTCACACTATTTAATACTATTCATACTATTTGATACTTAGCAGTTAATCTATGTTTCCCATTGTTCATTGCATGTAGGCATTGAGTTCGCTAGATTTTTTTATATTTCTCTAGGTTATTTTGCTTTGAGTTTTGCCGCCTAATCGTACGTCCATTTCATAATTTAGTACAAAAGGAGCAAGAACACAAACAATATACAGGAGTACTGGTGCAGACGTGATGAGACCATTTCGCTATTTTTATTTCTCTAATTCTTTCTTTAGGTCCATTGTCTCATATTGTTGAGTTTTGTTTATACATTTGTTTACATTTTATGTGAGTATGTATACAGAGATAATAATGTAACAGTAACAAAAGTATATCATAAGGAATGTAGTATTTAGGAATCAAGAAACATTGTATTTACTTTTTTAGTACATTTAAGAATTATCAAATTATGAAAGTGGAAATCTCATTTTATCATAAGGACAAATCTAACAATGAAAAAGGGTAAATATACATTACCTGGACATGTGAATATTTTCATTTTTGTTCCCTAAAATGCTTATTTCATGCCCTTTTGTAAGTATGCAGTGTAAAGGTATTTATGCTGTTTCACTTATTTTTTAAAAATGACTTTTAGGTATTTTTTAATTGTTACATTATTATTTTACTAAGAGATTCATCAGCAAAAAATTAAATTTCATATTGTCTAAGTTATGACTTTATACAATTTTTAATAGAACTCTATTGTGAAGTTATTGCCATTAACATTGTAGCAGTGAAACATTGCTAGCTCACTGACCATGGTCACTCACTGACCATGCAGTATTCATGTGCATATCATAATCTCATTGTTAGTACATTCATAGTCCTTGTAGTGATCTGCTATAACATTCATTTAAAGGTTAGTAACATTTACACAATATTTATTTTATAAAACCGTGTTAGGTTTTTCATGCAATAACATTCACACAATATTTATTTTACAAAATCATGTTAGGTTGTCATGCAATTTACTTTCATACAAAACTGTGCAAGGTTCTTAAAGTATTTTTAAAAAAAAATTCTATATTTTTATTATTAAGCAAATTGATTTAATTAATCATTTTTATGATGAAAAACATGAGCTTCTTTCACACAGTAGTAATTTTTAGGTTATGCTAATCACTTTTTTTATTTTTTTGAACTTGTAGTTTCCACACTTTTATATTTTGTATTATTACTATTTCGCATGTAACAAAGCATTTTGGCACACAAATTACTGAGAAGCCAAAACAAGTAAAAGTACATATTTACCTATATGAAAGTGAATAAAATAACGAAAGGTTGAATAAAAGTTAAAAAATACAAAAAGTAAAAAAAAATTAAAATAATTATCTCCATAACCTGAGTGTTACAATTGTATGAAAATTACTAATTTAGTTTTTCTTTTAAAAATGCATATACAAAATTTAAACGGTATTAGTAATTAAATGATTAAAAAAATACCTTAATACCTAATCAATATGACTATTGTGTTGAAGTTATTAACCTTGTAGTAACTGTTAGAGCGAATATAAAACAACCGCGCTGTTGACATGTGAAATCATACATGCTCCATGCAGTATAAATGTAAACAGCAATAACATCACAAAATAATTTTTAAAAAAATTGTATAAAATCATAATTTATCATAAGAAATTTAATCTTCAGTAGGTTAATATATCTTAATTGAATTATAAACTATGTAATAAAAAAGTTTAAAAATCATTCATCTTATAATAGTCTAGTCACCAGCCATTTCCTGTGGAATTGTGTTAGCCAACACCGATTAAGATGAAAATTTGGGTATAAGCTCTACTTACCCTCTCCTTCAAAATCTACCCTGCACCGAACCGGGCTTTTGCCCTAGGGGTTGGAAACATTTTTTATCAAAATAACTGTGGGAATCGATAGATTGGCCAATTTTAAGCAATTTTTGTCATGTAAAGTTTTTTTTGTAAAGTTGATACTTTCCTAGTTATTAACGATTGAAACTGTGCATTTTTTATCGAAAAAATGCATGTTTTTCAACCGTTTTTCATGAATAACGAAGTTTTAATTTTATTCAAAAAATCATAAGAAATAAAAATGTAGCTAATAAAAAAACAAAGATATTGGTTTTTAAAAGACCTCTGAAAACCCAATATGGACTGAGTTATTGCTCGTCAAAGGATGGTTATATTTTGAGAACCTCAAACATGAAAACCTTCAACCTTACATAACTTGAAACCAGTGCAATTTTCAGAAAAAACTCAAGGAAACCTTTTTTAAAGTATATAAAAAAATCTTTAAAATGAGCACTCGTAAAAGTCTTTTTTTTGCATAAGAATTAACTAACTTACAACAAAAATAGTCACTTTTTTTTTAAAAAAAGAACAATGATTACACCCTCGCCATTACCACCCAAAATTGAAGTTATTGTAACCCACTTGGAGTTGACTTTATTTGAGTGTTATTGATATAATCCAAGTAATTTTACTGGTTTAGAATGTTTCTTTTAGAGAAAATAATAGATTAAATTGAAAATTGCATTTTCATAATTTTTGAAAAAAAATGCGTTTTCTTTGAATAGACCAACAAATATTCATGATATGAAAAAATGTTTCAAATAAAAGTTGTAGGATTTGTTTTACTAAAAATTTTGGTTTTTTTTTTGTAAAAATTGAAGGAGATATGGTGGTTCAAAGTTTGCAGCTATTTATAGCTCATGCACGCCCTTTGAACTCGCCCCCTTTTAAAACGAAGAGTTGAAATTTTTTTTAACCAATCTGAAATCAAAGTCCTTTAAATTCCCTACAAAATGGTTTTTTTAAAAAGTTTATAGCTTAAAAAGTGAGGAAGTTATCGTCGAAAAACCAACTGCATTTTTTTTAAAGTTTTACGGCACAAATTTTGGAGCAGAGGGGCATATGAAGACAGAAAAATGGAGGATACGCTCGAGCAAAATCTGGCATAAAGTTAAAGTATTATTACGGAACGGTCTTTATAAATCTGTATATATATTATTATTATTTTGTATCTGTTTAATCACGCGAAACACTCCGACTCATGTCTTGTTCCTTCTAATCCTCCTCCGCTGCTCATCCTGGTCCCATGGATCCTCCCCCGCTCCTCTGTCCATTTTACCCCTGCTCTCTTTGGGATTTCATTCTGTGGGATCTTTCAACCGAGCATCTTTCTCCTGTATGTGTTCCTGTCTTCAATGTTCTGTATATATATCTGTGTGTGTGTGTGTGTGTGTGTGTGTGCGCGTGCGTGTGTGTATGTGTGTGTGTCTGTCTATATTTAGTTGTATGTATTGAATGACACCACTCGTTTTCAGTTGTGCTGCTACTGCTAATATCGTAAGAATATACATGTGGTCTTATTTTGTTCTTCATCTTAAATTTACATTGTAAAAATCATTGTTTATGTGTATTAATGTTGTGTTATATGTATAAAAAAATTGTTTTGCAATAAGGGGTAGTTTTCACCCCTCAAAAATAATAAGCGCGGTTGGTTTGTTGTCCAAGAATGTCAAGAGATCTTCAAATAATCCATTTAAACTAAATTCTAACCAAATACATGCTGAAACCTACGAATTTTTAATTTTTTGTAATAAGGGGTAGTTTTTACTCCTAAAAAATAAAAAGCCCAGTTCGGCACAGGGTAGATTTTGAAGTAGAGGGTAAGTAGAGCTTACACCCAAATTTTCATCAAAATTGGTGTTGGTTAACAAAATTCCACGGTTTTACTGTTTTTAACTGCTGGTGACTGGACTATAAGTGTCTCGCTATAGCATGAGTACCTATAGTTTTATTGGAATAAGTAAAAGATGTTTTTAACATAAGAAAATGTGCCACAGAGCAATTTGTGACATGTGATATAAAGGCCATAATTGTAAATTTTGTATTTTTTAAAAGTTTGGAATTTTGAAGGATCATATTTTAATGAAATAAAACAATTAATTATTTTCTAAATTTTAGATTTAGTTTTTTAAGTTATGAGGTTTTGTGGTTCTGTGGTACTGGGAGGTATTTTGCACAATAGGTCCCTTGACCTACCAATCAAGGGACCTATTGTGCAATTAAGCCTCTTGAATTATATTTAAGTAGACTGGTGTCCTCAATGAGTTTCAGCAGTCCATTGACTAGCTCATTCTGTTAGAGGTCCTCAGGGCCCTGAAGCCAAACACCCTTTGTTTCCTGTTAGCAAAAGTTTCACAATTATAGATTATATAGCATGTAGTTTCCTTGTTCTTTGTGTGTAACCTACATCCAGTTTCTCCATGGTACATTCCTATTCTGTTCATGTGCATTCTCAAAAAAAATCATTGTTTGTCATTTTTAAAATACGTTATGTGTAGGGTGAAGTATAAAATTTTCTTCTTTAGAGTTGAGTAAAATGTCCACATATACCACTTCTTATATGTAGTTTTAGTTAGTGTAGGCTATATAGTTAAGGCTTTATACATCATTTATACAAAAATTATGAAAAATTTAAGAAAATTTAAATAAAATATTTTTCAAGAAAATTTGGGATTGTAAATTTATTTTAATGTAGTACTTCTGTAGGGTCCTTTAAATCCCCTTAATTAATAGAATGTTATGGTTTTTTACAGATGCATCATAGATAATTTTTTGTAGAATATTAACAATAAAACAAAACAGAAATATGTTGCAGAATTTGAGAGCTTTAAATTCATCAAGTATTTCGAATCACAACGAATTACTATGTCAAAAACAGTTATGTAGTAAAAAGCCAAATTCATTTTTCAAAATAAATGAGTCTAATTCACAATCTCGGATTCGAAATGATGGAGCAATATTGAAATTGTTTGACGAATCTTCAAAACATAATCCAAATAATTCTGTCATAGACAGAAGCCAGACATTATCACTTTTTAATAATCCAAATAGACAAAAACATCGAGATGAAGTAAATCAAGATCAACCTAGAAAAAATTTTTTTTGTAATCCGTTGTATTCACCACAGTTAAATGAATCATCTGATATAAATATTCGTGATAATGGGGATCACCAGTTTAAAAGACCGAATAAAACCACTCACAAAATATATCCTTTGAAATCTGCTAATGTGAGGAAATTTGATCAAATTCAAAATGTAAACCTCTTAAGTGCTCCAAACATTTTGTCTAATACTGTTGGAAGTGTGAAAATAAAGCATCATGAAACTCCAAACAGCTTATTGAATGGATGTGGAGATACGTCAATTATGTCATGTTTCACAGCACCGACATACAGTTTGCAGAAAATAAAGCATCATGAAACTCCAAACAGCTTATTGAATGGATGTGGAGATACGTCAATTATGTCATGTTTCACAGCACCGACATACAGTTTGCAGAAAATAAAGGAAGAACTGTTAACAACAGTATCAGTGATTGAGTTATTAAACTTACAGATAGGTATACAAATTGTAAGTAAACTTTATTATTGTGCCAATTTTTCTCATATCTAATGTATTCATATATTTGACCAGTTAGTGGCATGATTATCCAAATCCTTGTTAAACTTTAAAGCCTGATGCCTTGTAACTTAAGTTGCCAAGAGTAGTGTAACAAGATCAGTAATTAAAAATTTTTATTATAGTATTAGTGGAGTAAACACCACTCTACAGTTTTACTAATTCTTATAAAAATCTTAGTTTTCTTTAGCCTACATGCTATTAAATATGAGGTGCTACCTAAAAGTTCAGGGTGTTTTCCCATAGAAATAAAATTGCTTACCATAACTCCTAGTTTCCACTGTCTCAGAATAGTGCCTTTGGACATGAATACAGCGATCACAGCATTTTTTTCACAATTCCATGCATCTGTGAAAGTCTCTGCAAATGTAAGTGTTCAAAATACATCTTGCAGTTCTGTCTGGTGTCCCACAATTCTGTCAAAATGATGGCCTTTCAATTTTAAGTTCATTTTGGAACAAAAATCTTACGTAGGGCGAATGGGGTGAGTAAGGAATCACTACCGTGTTTTTGGAAGCCAAAAAATTCTGAATTTTTTTTTTTTTTTTTTTAATGTCCGACTATTGTGCACACTTGTGCTAATGCAGACGATGGGATGATTTATAGCATATGAAAATGCCAAGCCCTGGCCGGGAATCGAACCCGGGTCCTTGGGGTGAAAGCCCAGTACGCTATCAACTAGGCCACCGAGGCGGCACTCCAAAAAGGACTAGCGATGTATACGTAGATGCATTGTTGTGGTGGAGAACCCAGCTGTTGTTCTCCCACTGCTCTGAATGTTTGTGCCTCTCATGTAACTGCCTCAAATCTGCACAGTAAAACGTTCTGTTGTCAGTTTGTCCAGGGGGTCAAATTCCTTGTGGATAATATCTTTGATGTCACAAAAAAAAGGGTTTTTATATTGCTGCAAACTTAATGTGCTTTTTTTGACCACAGTGAAGATGGTGACTTCCACTACAATGACTTGCTTAGTTTCAAGATCATAACCGTAAACCAATGTCTCATTACCGATTATGATATTGAAGGTGAAATTTGGGTCATCTCTTGCTGAAATTTTCAATTCAGTATTGACATCTACGTGTCGATCTTTTTGGTTGCTACTTGTTTTAGAGCAAAACAAAGTTATAATTGTACAGATTAATCATGTAAACATAATTTTTAATACAAAAGCCTACCAGTTAACCATTATAATACAAATTTTTAATACATTATATTATACAGAATACAACAAATTTTATTAAGGTCTTATTTCAAATGTCAACAGAAAAACAATCAGTATTATTAGCATTGATAAAATATTAACAATACAGTTACATTACTAAAAATGCTATATAGAGTCCTAGAGTAAAAGAAGCAGAGTCTTATGATTTAAAGAAGTTTGTAATGTTCATCTGCTTTGTCGACAGTTGATGTTTTTTTACTGACAAGTTCCCACATCTTTGGAGCACCATGATGTCAGTCCCCATCCTGTTGCTCTACATATACCATTACAACTTTTAAAGCATCTTCATGTGATATTTTTAAGAGGCCTGACAGTTTCATGAAATTTGTTGTCAATAATACTATCAACAAGAGCAACAATATCTTCGTCTGTTACTTCGAACTTGTTGTCTTCCTTCATCCAACCTTCAACTTCTTCCAGAGATGCATCCTCACATCTAGTCATAAGTTGTAATATAGGTAAAAAGCTTTCTTCAGTTTTTCTTGTAGTTTCCTCTTCTGCAGTTATATCTTCGCCTTACAAGTTATTTCATGATCTAGTTATTGTTGTGACTTTACATTAGCCCAGGCCATTGCAGTGCAATAAGCCACATCCTTTATATTAATGTGTTTCAGTTTTCATATTATATGAAACTATCGGCTTTTAAGAATATCGATTGGAGCTTCCTTCAGTAATTTTTTTTGAGCATTTCCAAAACGCATTGGTCAACATAGATTGACAAATTGTGATGACATTTGGTTGTAAAAACATAGTCTCTATTTTGAAGCTACTGTGCATCAGGGTGTGTTCCAGTGTTGTCTAGCAACAACACTATTTTTCTGACTACTATTTATTATGGTAATTTAACAATTGGCATGTAACTAATAAGTAACTAATTATATAAATTATAAACAATGTTGCATCAAATCTAAATTAAAATGTAACAAATTTTGCCTGCGTGTAAATTTGAGGTGAAGGTGAAACCTCCCCAAGGCCAAGTGATGGGGAGACGGGGTTACCTCAGACAGGGAGACAGTGAGCTGACATATCCTCTCTTCTTTGTCTTTACAATAGGCTGCAACAATTGAGTTTATGAAATTATTAAATTGCTGCATACGGATAATGACATAACACATTCACTTGTCTGGAGCAAATTGTTCCAAATCCTCCTCTATAGTTCTACAACTGGCAATAGATTTTTAGGACTTTGCATATATTTATGGTCAATATTTGTTGTTGGCTGTTTAAGAAACAATTTGATTTCATTATTGCCAGTTACTTTAAACTCTTTGATTTATGCTGTTCACAAAAGGTCAATCCTTGTAATAAAAACTAGAAGTGCTATTGAACACTTGTTATGGATTTGTATTCTGTTAACCACAAAACTTAATATGATTTTTCTTGAATAGTTGCCATTTGTGCTGACGGCTTGGAGGAAAGAATGTTCTTCCGCTATATAGTGCTTCTAAAAATCAGCTGAAAGTCACACCTGAGATACAGCCAAAAACACACAGACTATACACAATAACCAACAATTTAATCTAACTTATAACTGAGAACAGCTGTTTAAAAACTTTTGTTTCACCACAGAGAGCATTAAGCACCTTAAGCTCTCCTTCTGAAAGGAGTTCGGAAAGTTGGGTGATATAAGTGGCCTTGCGAGTAGTTTTTTTGCATGGTTTGATTTTTAGTAAGGTGTTATCATTAAATCATCTTAAAGTTACTTATTTAGAAGGCTTCATGAAGTATTAACTACAAAGATTATATTGGGATCTTAAATTTTACTTTAAACAGTATAACATTGTTGTGAAATTATACAATTTCTGCAGTTTTGTAATTATATAATTGGTATATTTTTTAGGATGAAATGAAAATAGATTCAAACATTATACCATTCTTAATCAAACTCAAAAGGAGAGTTCAAAAACTTGTTTTTAAAAATGTAAGTATTGTATGTATTTTTATTTTATATGTATATTGTGCTTCATGGGTTTTTTAAACTTTGTAATTTAAGTAAATAAATTTAATCCAGTTGTATTTCATTTGTATCTAATGATTTTTTAAAATTGAATGCTCAATTTTATTTTGAGTGTTACTAACAAATTAAAAATAAAGTGGTTATGAAAATAGTTTTGTCAACAGAAAATTAAATAAAATCATTTCAATTTGTAGAATGCATAAATATGAGTAAGCTTGATATAAAACAATCCATTTACTGCAGACTACAATAAATTGTTTTGTATTAAAATTTAGATGTATTAATAAAACTATAAATAATTGTGTGTGTGTGTGTGTGTGTGTGTGTGTGTGTGCACATGCACACACACACACACACACACACACACACACACACACACACACACACACACGTCCTTTT